>JAJJWW010017214.1:0-19461 GCA_023531295.1 Papaver armeniacum
TCTCTCTCCCTTTTAATGAGAGCAACACCAGATTAAAATCGTTACCCAATTGAAAACACGGAATAAAGATTAGCCGTTAGATCTACCGATTTTAAAATTCAGCCGTTAGATCTCGGAGACCAAAATTCCGTGTGAACTATTGATCACACCCGTTGGATTGTTTGACTTTCAACGTCTTGAATTGGTGTACGCCGTCGATGTGTACCACAAATACGTGTTACTGAGAGCAACTGCAGTGGTGCGACCATAACCAAAGAGCAAAGAGCAAAAAAAAAACTAAAATTTGGGTTTAGTCCGTGTTGTAACGCAGTGGAGGGAGACTAAAATTTGGTCAGGCGCAACTTTGAGTTACGCCCAACCAGCGCAATTCCAAATCTCGTCCCATTTCTTCTTCTTTTTTTTTTTTATTGTTGCCCAATTTTTTTTTTTTTTTAATTATTGTTGGGGCGCAACTCAAAGTTGCGCCCATTTTTTTTTTTTTTTTTTTAATTGTTGGGGCGCAACTTTGAGTTACGCCCCATCAGGCGCAACTTCAATTTACGCCCGACTAAAGACCAGACTAAAGACTAAATATGGTATGGGTTTTGGTTATAGTCCGGTCTTTGGTCTTTACTCCGTCTCCACTGCGTCTGTTTTTTACCAAAAAATTTGGTTATACTCTACGACTGTGGATGCTCTGAGTTATTATAGTTTCTCCTCCGCAAACAATGTAAAACCAAACGAATTTTGATCGAGTTTTCACGTATACAGACTCATAATTAATCATAAACCAACCTAATAATTTTCGATGTTGTCATAAGTTTAGAAGGCTATTATTGGGGCGTCACACTCCATTAGAGGGGCTTTACTTGGATATTTGGTGGCCAAAAATCTGGTTAAGGGATATTTTGATTCCATAGCAATTTGTCAAAACTACCCTTCAATTAAAACTACTAAAAATAGATGAGGAAGAAGCAAACTGATCCTAGTGATGTTAATCAACAACTCAATCAACCTCAACTTCATCCTCAACTCATTCCACCGATTCAATCAATTGAAGAATCATGTTTTCAAACTCCTCAACAACAACCCATGGTGTATGTAAGGTAATAATCAAACAAACCCATCTTTTTGTACCCGTTTTTGTGCTTAAATCGAATGAAATCGAAGTAAAATTAGGATTTTATTTACTTTCTCGCTAGTGTTACGCCCGGGTATGGTATTAGATTTTTCAATCGTAATTTAGTTTTTGAAGAACTTACGCCTAGGTTTAGTTCAATTCAAGCGTAAACTTTGATTTGCATGTCGTTTACGTCTAGGTTTAGTTGATTTCAGTGTGTAATTCCAATTTACGCCTAGGTTTAGTTCATTTCGGGCGTAATTCCAATTTTACGCCTAGGTTTTTACGCCTAGGTTTAGTTAGTTGTTTTCCAGGCGTAATTCCAATTTTACGACTAGGTTTAGTTAGTTGTTTTCCAGGCGTAATTCCAATTTTACGCCTAGGTTCGATTGATTTCAGTGCGTAATTCCAATTTTACGCCTAGGTTTAGTTGATTTTCCAGGCGTAATTTAGGACGTAGCTAGGTTTAATTAATTAAACTAAAGCCAAACAAGGGTTGTTTAGTCATTACACAATTATTTGAGATAAGGTATTTTTGAAATTACTTACGGATGACCCGTTTTTCCTATTAGGTGACGCCCCTCTAATGGAATGTGACGCCCCAATAATAGCCTTCTAAGTTTAACAGGTAAGTAAGATATACAGATTTTAATGGGTTTCAATATAGGAACACAGAATTAATCAAAACCCAACCTTGAAATTTTCGATATTGTTATAAGATTTTACAGGTAAGAAAGGAAAGCAGAAATAATGGTGATTTTGCAGCTTAGATTTTCTAAAGACATGTTACAAAATTGAAATACAGATACCAATTAAAGGGAGGAATTAATGAGAGATGAAGACAGGAATTTTGGTGAGAAAATCAAAACAAAAAGTAGATTTAATTTTGGTTTAGTTTAAAAACTACATGGGTTAACAAGTGTGTGGCGTAAACAATGATACACCCTTTGCTTGCAAAACCACGTGGTGAAGCAATAAGTATTTTGAGTCTTGAGACTCTCGACAAGTAAACTCTACATGCAGTTTTATTTCCAAAGTACAAACCGACTTCATTCGGTTCAATTTTTTTTTTAGCTAACGAGCATATTCAATCAAGCCACTTATGTAGCCCAGGGATGATGGAACGCAAGCAAGAATGAGTGGCCAAAAATTTATCACAGGGTTGTTTGCTCGACAGTGTATAGATGGATGTTTGGTAACGTGCAAAGTACGTGCACTCGGCTTGTGAGATTTTAATACCTGAACATATTCTACACCATTTTCCGTAAGGTTCCCAAGGATGCCGTGAGTTGAGAGTAAGCTGAAAATTCCACCCGATCCAACTGGTGATTGGAGGATTTCCCACGGTAATTTAAGTAAAATCTTGTGCTTGTTTTGTTCTTCCGTTGAACTGCTAACAACAGGCAGCTTTTCTTCCTCCAAGAACCACACCTACAGGCATCATCTAATTCAGGTTTTCTGAATAAGCCATAAAAAGTTTTGATAAAAAGAATACATTATATACCATAAACATATTGGAAGCACTATTAATCATAGTTATAAAAAGGGATGAGGTTTGTGTCCATGATAGCCAGGGCTATCAGACGGACGACGTTTAATGGAGACCCCGATCCGAAGGTGAAGAATCTCCGGATGGAGTAGTCATTAGACGGCTGAAAAGGACTCCCAGGCATGAGAAACTCGCGGTGTTTACCATAAATGGGTCTCCTGCCAATTTTATGTGTCATATAAAACCTGTTTTCTCTTTCTCTCTATTTTTCTTTTTCTTTTTTTTTTCTTGGGCAGCGAGAGATGGTTTCTTCTTCGTCTCCTAAAACGAGTTACCCTAACAGCGGCAGTTCTCTCCTAGAAGAAAAACAAAACAGGTGTATTACTTTCTCAGTGAAGATTAGAGATGTGAAGAACAAGGATTAGAAGAAAGATGGAAAGTTGGTTAGTAAACACGAATTCTAGGGTTTGCTCCTTAATTTGTGGCTTATCTCCAAATAACAAGGATAAGAAGTGTGGATTGTTTAGATAAGTTGGAGCTGATTGGGGAAGGCACAAATGGGTAAGTCTGATTTTTTTTTTTTTTTGTTATGAAATATTCAAATTTCGGAGTTGGTGCTTGGCCGTAACTTGCTTATGTATGATACTGACAAGGTGTTTGAATAAATGCCATAACTTAAGATTTAATAACTTTACTGAGTCCATTAAACCCATTAATTTTCCTGACATTTTTAGGGGCGACCCCAAAAGAATTAGGGGCGATACAAAATGACAAAAAAGGTCACCCAAACCTAAAACAAAGCCACCCCTTATCTCAATTTTTTTGAAATGGCAAATATGCCCTCCATAATCGGTAGTTAGTCTACAATCGGGAGAAATTTGTTATATAGAGGAGATTCCATTTTCATATGATTGAGAATTTCCACAATCGGTAGTTTCATGATGTTTATTGCCTACCGATTGTACAATCGGTAGTTTCATGATGTTTATTGCCTCCCGATTATGGTAGTAGCACTAAATGCGAAATTTTCAAAAACCAATAGGAATTTTAGATTGAGAATTTCCGCAATCGGTAGTTTCATGATGTTTATTGTCTGCCGATTGTACAATCGGTAGTTTCATAATGTTTATTGCCTCCCGATTATGGTAGTAGCCCTAAATGCGAAATTTTCAAAAACCAATAGGAATTTTAAAGTGAGAATTTCCACAATCGGTAGTTTCATGATGTTTATTGCCTACCGATTGTACAATCGGTAGTTTCATAATGTTTATTGCCTCCCGATTATGGTAATAGCCCCAAATTCGAAATTTTCAAAAACCAATAGGAATTTTAGATATCTCTAATTCCACAATCGGTAGTTTTATGATGTTTATTGCCTACCGATTGTACAATCGGTAGTTTCATGATGTTTATTGCCTACCGATTATGGTAGTAGCCCTAAATGCGAAATTTTCAAAAACCAATAGGAATTTTAGATTGAGAATTTCCGCAATCGGTAGTTTCATGATGTTTATTGCCTACCGATTGTACAATCGGTAGTTTCATAATGTTTATTGCCTCCCGATTATGGTAGTAGCCCTAAATGCGAAATTTTCAAAAACCAATAGGAATTTTAGATTGAGAATTTCCGCAATCGGTAGTTTCATGATGTTTATTGCCTACCGATTGTACAATCGGTAGTTTCTTAATGTTTATTGCCTCCCGATTATGGTAGTAGCCCTAAATGCGAAATTTTCAAAAACCAATAGGAATTTTAGATTGAGAATTTCCACAATCGGTAGTTTCATGATGTTTATTGCCTACCGATTGTACAATCGGTAGTTTCATAATGTTTATTGCCTCCGGATTATGGTAATAGCCCCAAATTCGAATTTTTCAAAAACCAATAGGAATTTTAGATTTCTCTATTTCCACAATCGGTAGTTTTATGATGTTTATTGCCTACCGATTGTACAATCGGTAGTTTCATAATGTTTATTGCCTCCCGATTATGGTCGTAGCCCCAAATTCGAAATTTTCAAAAACCAATTGGAATTTTAGATTTCTCTATTTCCACAATCGGTAGTTTCATGATGTTTATTGCCTCCGGATTATGGTAATAGCCCCAAATTCGAATTTTTCAAAAACCAATAGGAATTTTAGATTTCTCTATTTCCACAATCGGTAGTTTTATGATGTTTATTGCCTACCGATTATACAATCGGTAGTTTCATAATGTTTATTGCCTCCCGATTATGGTAGTAGCCCCAAATTCGAAATTTTCAAAAACCAATAGGAATTTTAGATTTCTCTATTTCCACAATCGGTAGTTTCATGATGTTTATTGCCTACCGATTGTACAATCGGTAGTTTCATAATGTTTATTGCCTCCCGATTATGGTCGTAGCCCCAAATTTAATTATTTCAAAAACCAAAGCTAGGAAGAAAAGAACATAGTCACAATCGGTAGATATTTTTTTCTTTCTAAACTACCGATTATGAAGGGACATATAAGTATTTTCAACCTATTTTGTCATTTTGTGTCGCCCCTAATTCTTTCGGGGTCGCCCCTAAAAATGCCAGGTTAATTTTCTGTACTCAAAAACACTTATAGTATTGGTTTTGGTTGAAAGTTTAGGCTAGCATATATCAAAATTACCTTGAAATTTCACACCTTTCTAAATTTTGGGCAATTGCATCATTGATATTAACGGTCCCATAACCTAACTAAAACTACTCTCCAATCTCAAGTCGTAACGACTCCAACCACTAAGATCAAACGCTCAGAAGCAGAAAAAAAATTATAAAATGCAGGTAACTCCAGTCTTATCATTGATTAGTTTGGTATTAGAGATTGTATAGAATTATATGGAAGAAGTGAAGGTGGGAGTCTGATATAGTGAACATTTTTGGTATTAGATTGTGTAGCATTAATCAATTGCCCATCATTGTTGCCATATGTCTGATTATAGAAATACCATTCTTACTCTCTCTCTTTTTGTTTTGGTAGAAATGGATTATTGGGACATCCTGTGTCGTTGCTTTCCACTTTTGAATGTTGTGGTGGATTACCAGTTTACATTTAATTCCTAAAACAGTGAGGAAATTGGAAGCCAGAGTTTCTATATTAAAAAAAAAATCCCCTGCAGTATAGCAATCATTACTCGAGTCGGTTAAACAAAATATTTGGTTTTGAAACACTCATCTTAGTTTCCCTTCACTAATTGTGATACAATGTGCATGAACTAGCAAAACATAATTTATCATGTATCAGTGCATTTACAATGACAAATTCATCAATTATTTGTCTAATTCTATATCTAGCTATACTTATATATTTATATTGTTTATTTCTTTGTTAGGTTCCTCCTGTAACAACCGTGAGTTCTGAGCTATCTTTTTTTTTTTTCCCTTTTCATTATATAGATTTCAGTAGTCTATAGAAAATTCAAAAAAAGAAGAATGTTCTAGCCCTACTGAAGATAGCCAGGGGCTCTTCAAGTCCTCGGAAGATGGTTAAGGCATCTGTTTCTTCGAATTCAGGTTAGTCAGTACATAGTTGAAGAATGAAGATGTATTAGTTGCTAAACCTCGTTTTGTTATTAGCTTACGTTTAACTGTTATGTATCTTAAATTAGGGTACCCGTAATAGCAGTTCCCTCCAAGTAGTAGTAGACTATTAGCACTAATCTTGGAGAAAAAAAAACATACTTCAGGCCTATTCTCAAGAACAAACATGTGGACGTTTCCTACACACTAGACGATGGTGAATAGTAGTAGATTATTAGAATTAATGCTATATAATATCCTAATTAGACGATGGTGAACAATGATGTATAATACCCCTCTTAAATTTTAAAACAAATCCATACACAAATTTTCTTTACTTGGTTTTTGAATATCAAAGAACTTGAATCTTGGTCTTAATTTGCAAATCAGATAATAGTCTTAATACTCTTTTTAAAAATCAAATGCACTTGGAAACAACTACAAATTCTTATAAGCACAATTGCAGATAATTCTTCCTCCCTTATCATATGACCTATAAGACCAAGTGTAGGAGAAGCAGAGGACTGCTTTGTTTGGTGAGAGAACTACCTCAATCATCGAAAGGTAATAAACCCATTCCTTAGTATCTGCTTTGTTTTCTTCTTATGGAATGATATTATGCAGGGTAAATGTGTTTTAAGAATGGTGTGTTTAATAGTTATTAGCATTGAAATCTAATAACTTTTCCATTTAATGGTGTCTCCGTAATGTTGTTCTTTTCATTCTCTAGCCACATACATCCCCATCTTCCTTTTTCCCCCACATGCATGCATTATATGCATAAAGTTTAAGCTAAAATTCATGAAACATACCCATCCATCCTATGTTGCATAGATACTTAACCCCAGTATCTATGTTGGGTGTCATTAATGCATGCTTACGTGGTGATCGGTGATGGTGATGCTAGCACATGAAATTGCTTCTTCTGATTGTGATTTCCTAAACCATAACATTCATGCACATAGGAAGATCTAGATTACCTTTCCAGCTTCTTACTGTTGTATGGTGGGAGCACAATTTATGTTCGGATGCTCGACTTCTTTGATTGAACTTCCAACATCCAACCATATATATAAATAAATCGTGTGCCGTACACTCGATACGTATATAGAGAGCATGTAACCAGGATTTAAAAATGCGTACGTAACATGATATTCATTAAAGGGAACGTACTGTATACGTATAGCATGGATGGCACGTATCAACCAATTAAATGCACGTTGTTTAATAATTTTTAATTTAACTCTCAACATCTAACTACCTCTGTCATGATCATCAATGGTGATATTCATTTTGGACCATCCGACCATGTCGATCTCTTGGACCTATCAAGAGATCATATCTATATTTTGGAATATGTTTTCAGAAATCATGCCAAATTGAAAATAGTTGACTTCATGTCAAGTGCAAGCCTTTAGTAGTTCGTATATGGTTTTTGCATATTACATTCTCCATGTCTCACTACTTTCACTGGCCTTAGTACTTTGAGATATTATTGCTTCATATAGTTTAAAAAAGAGGTATAAAAGTCCTTGAATGAATGTGTAGAATATTTATATAGGGAAATAAGTTACTTCTACACGAGGTATTTCAAGTATCTTCTCAATCTTAACGATGATGATTCTCGACTTTATATTTGTTCATCCAGAAATAGAATACAAAGACCCAAAGCAAGCAATATAGATATGGGTATGGGTCTCAAAGTTCCAAATTTTGCCATGTAAGAGAAAAAAAAGATGTGGTTCAAGGGGTGCATCGTTACTTACTGTACACTAATGTATTGATGCTAGAAATTAAACTTGGTCTCTGATGGTTTATTATTCTTCTCCTTTAATATGATTTTTCTCCTTGACTATTTATTCCTAAGCTAATTAATTGTTTATAAATACTGTGTATTTTTGGTGGTTTCAGCTTTAGAGTTTCTTTAGTTTGTTCCATCGTTCCCTGTTCCATCATTCCCTACTTGAATAAAAACGGTGGTACCAAGTTCAATTTTGATGTTTATGTTTCATACGTGGAATTGAAATCTGGAAATAGGAAAGCATTGTTCATCTTCCAATCTGTTTTATATCGTATTTGAAATGTATAAATGTTTTATATGTTGGGATTGTAGGAGAAAATGCAAATCTGAACTAAGTAATTGCGTTCCATTATATTTAAATGATGTGTTTTGTTTTTGTTTTCCCATTGATGATTACAGAAAATTCAAGGAGTGGCAATGATATTGCAAGATGATAAATAAAAAAGAGCAAATTGAGGAGTCATTGGCACATTGCCACCCAAATTTGCTGGGAAAGGATGGAAAAGGCAGAGCAAGGGAAACCACAACGGTAACCCCAATTGAAGAATGCATTAGGAAACTCCATTGAAGTACCATTTCCTTTTTCCATTTGAATTCTGTTGCCATCAGTTCGATCAGTTTTTCTTAAAGTTTTGTCCAATATTCTATGCTTATGAGACTCAGGATTCCAAGAATGAACGTTTTCCCAAAGGTCTGTCTGGAGTACATGGATTTTGATAGAGGCTTTGAAATTCACTTCTATATAAGCAAGTAGAAATTCAGTTCTGTAAGTTAGTTGTGGAATTGATCATTTGTATTCATTTGCACGCACAGCGGTGTATCACTTTAGCTCTTTAAGCTTATTTATTTGTTTGCATTAATGAACTACTTTTACAGTACACAAGTTTCTTTTAGGTCTGATGTATTTAGTTATGGAGTTATACCATGCGAACTATTTTCATATTGACTGATTGTTAGCATAATGGCTATTGAATTTTAGGAGGGCTTACTTAGTCTAATTTGCTTGCTCAGAAGCAATGCGGCAATTAAAAATTCATCTCCAAAATGGTGTAGTTGCAAATTTAAGACTTTATCTCGATCGGCCAAGTGAACCTGATTGTGTATATTATTTAAGAACAAGATTATGCCGATATGGTAACAATTGCTGCTTAATCATCCTTTTTATCCAGGAGGGCAGGTAACAAAAACAGTTTCACATCCCATTTAATTAAAGTGAAATCCAGATTTAAGATGTGAATTGCAGTCACTTTCACATTCTTTTGCATTTCTAATAGTAACATTGAACTTGCTGTTCTGTTGTTACACGTCTCACGGTACGGAGTTGAACTTCCGGGAAAACATGGTCAGGTACTTATATCCTATATATAATGATGATCTTTATACTTGAATAATGAAATTTTCTACCAACATAGTTGACTGCATCTTTAATACCCATAGGTACAAAAGTTACGTAGATTCAGATTCATTGGATCTTGGATCTGGTGCCAGACTTGGTTCTGAAGTATTAATGGGTTAGTTTTTTTTCCCTCGCACTATTTCTTGAGCTTCATTAGGTTCTTTCATAGTAAACATCTGCTGGGTTTGGCTCAAGTTCTCCCTTCACTCATTTTTGTAATGCTCTTTCTCTCTATATGTGCAGGTTGTTATTATTTCTTCACATACTGAGTGTAATTCGTCTGCCCGAAGGTATTAAAATCTGACTTTATTTTTTAAAGCGAAAAGGTTATGAGATTTTTTGTGTTTAACTAAATTTATAATTGTCGGAAAATGACAATTTGGATTCAATACCCAGTGATTGATTCTTATAAAATGATGTTTATGCTGATCAACTGAAGATTAATAATGAATTCTTACCCGAGGAGATGGATTGTACTGCATTTATACAGTTTGTGGAAATGCCTTCTTTAGATTTATCATAGGATGCAGTTCCTGTTAAGGTATTTTTAATTAACCTTTGATCTTTAATTTGTTTTCTATTTTTCTTCTCTACCTCATTTGTAGTTATATTTTTAACTCATAAATACACCCAACAAAATACTAACATCAACAAATAAAACGTTCGTGCTTGATTCATGACTGAGAGGGTTCTTGAGTTCAATGCTTCAAAACAAAATTGAACATATGAAATTACAATTCGATGAATTAACTGATAGTCTTATTGTCAAGTAATCTAAATTATTGGTTCCTTGCTTCCCTGATGACAGTGTTTGCTAGAAGGATTGTAATAGCTTTTTTATTTCGATCAAGCAAATAGTTCAGGTTTTCAAATCATTAATTTTTAGCCGGTGTAACTTAAATTTAAAATAATTCAGCAATTTTTAAGGGATGTTTGGTATCTTCTATTGATATTTATAGTTTTATCTTATTTGTATGTAAATATTTAGTTTTTCTTATTCGAAGATGGAGCTAATGGAGTTAGATTCAGGTTTTCAATTCTTTATATTCATTCTTTAGGTTTCATACGTTCACTGATCATTTGGAACACTGCATAGTTCTAATATCAACCTGCTTTACTCATTCTTTTTTGTGTATTATACTTTTTTGAGTAATATCAACCCACTTATCAAATATTTTGTTATATTTTTTAAATTATCTGTATATTTTGGTTCTGTGGTGCTGAAATGGAAGCTGAGTTGCCATTGCAGATGTTACACGTGTTATTTGACCTTGAGCTTACGATTCAGTGAGTGGAAGTGATGGAAACTCCAGATGATAAAGTCATGGACCTGTTCTTTGTCGCAGATACATTGTCAGTGTTTCTCATGCCTGGTATATGCAGCTTATCGTGCAAAAGGTGGTCTATTTAACCATGTCTGAATGTGTAAACTTTCAAGGTTAAAGCATCATGTGGTCAATTTAACCATGTAAACTTATCGAAGAACAAATAGAAGATGTAAAGCTTAAATCTTAGTTGATGCTTGATTGCAGATACATATGTTGGGTAAGTAGAGAAGGCCCAAACAGAGAGCGTGTGAACAAAATACAATATGTTCGGAGTGAATTTTCCCAGCACAAAGAGTATAATTGAAGACTAATTCAGCTACATTTCCGGTTTGCCTCTGATTGCATACACCAATAAAAAATTGGGGTTTGATTCATGGTATTTGCTACTTTTGGTTTTAGGTTACAAGCGTAGAAGCAATCATGCATATTCTTTCCTATAGCTGCCTATATTCATGTTTTCTCTTGGTATTATACTTTTGGGAGTCTTTGAGTTTTGGTTTTGCAGTCTCAAACACATGCTAATATTGGAATGATATTAGTGGATTAAAAGACATAATATCAGACTAGAATCCAAAGAATTTTGCAGGCTTGGTCGAGGAATTCTCTGATGCCAAGCATTCAATTCAAGATCCAGAGCTACACAAGGTGGTTTATGGTTTATCGGTTATCACTGAATATTTGTAAGTTCTTTTGCTAATGTTTATGTAGTTATAAGATGTTTAGTAAGGGTATCTGCTTTTATCCGTACCTAGAGATTCAATTTGTGTTTTGCTTATTGGGTAAAACAATCTCCTAATTTGTTCTGCTTATGAGTTTGCTCTGATTTCCATGTGGAGATTTCCTAAAATACCTAATGGACACATGTTACTCTCGCTTGAGGACCATAATGCTTATGAGAACTTACAGTTCGAAGTTGGGTATGCTTTTGAGACCATTTTCATATTGTGTTATCCTTGCCTCTTTTTTTTTAATAACTATTTGACTTGGAAAACCTGTAACGTTGGGAAACATTCAACTTAGGAGTTGCTAATTCTGTTGTTCTCTAAACATATTGAATATTTCTCCTCTGATGTGGGGAGATTTCTGTGGATAATTTTCTTTTGAGGTAAGAGGGGGTGAGAGAGAAAGATGTTGCAATGGAAGGAACTCTCTTTCTCTTGCACGCATGATAGTTTTCTAGGCTTTACCTGCTCATATGTGGTATGAAGTTTGTTGTTGTCATAGGGAGGAGAACTCTCTTTCTCTTTCCTTTTTTTTTAATAGGAAATAACCATGGCATAACATATTTCTGTTTGTTGCTGATTCTGCAGGGCCTCATGCTTTGTTCTAAGTTTGTTTCCTGTATTGGTTTCTGTTGTCCACGTTGAAGTGGTAGTGCCTTGAGATATCAGACGTTATGCATCTTCGATGTTTTCAAATTTACAAGGTTGCTATTGTAGGATATGTAAGAGTACCGTGATTATACTTGGTGGATAAAATGTTGATGTCAAGAACATGCACCTAAAAGCAAATCAGGGTACTTTCACAGGGAGAAATATTCAATACTATGAGAGTCCTGCAAAAAGTAATTACAAATTGTTGTGTTTATTTTTGCAAATTTTCAGTGACTAGGGTCAAAGAGTTCTTAGCCTTTGGGCCTTGCGAAGGTGTGTAGGTGTTCTGGTACCATAGAGGTTGGCGTTCGAAGTTGAACTTTAGAGGTACATTGTGTTGTATAGTGAGTGGTTAATCACTTTGCTATTTTCAAAAGGTTATTGCCTGTTGATGGTTGGCAGTTGCAAGTCGGTAGATCAATTTTATCAATTATATATTTTTAAGCAGAAGCCATATAAACATCTGAATTATGTGGATCCCATGGTTGGGCCTTCTGTGCATCCCTCACTTTTTAAACTAACCCTTGATTTATGTGCACAATTACGAATCTGTGGCGCAATGGTAGTGCGTCTGACTCTATGTTAGAAGGTTGCGTGTTCAAATCACGTCAGGTTCACTGTCCGACTTTAGTTATCTTGGAACAAGTTGAATAAAATGACATAATTGCAAGAACACGAAAGTCTTCAAATGGGGATGGGTTTATAATGTTTCCTAGGGGGTTGAGAGTCTCTTTCAAAATGAAAGAGTTAATCAAATTGGATCAAATTAGGTCCTACTATGGATAGAGGGAAACCCCCTTTCACCCCAAACTCAATCGCCTTCTCTTTCAATCGTACGAGTGAATGAAAGTCTTCACTATACGGCTAACAATTTTCCGTTTGAAATAAATATAGGGTAAAAAGGGAAACAGTTTTCCGTCCAAATTGTTTCTCTTTTTTAGTTTGCCGTATTCTCATCTGTGATACGTAAACGACTAAAAATCAGCCGTGTTTGTTGACTTTTTTTTTACCGTATTAAGCAAGTTTGAATAAAAGATATTAATGTATATCACTGACCAATAAGATATTGACAAATGGACATGCACCAAAATAAATGGCTACTAATCAGCCGTATATAAATTTCTGACTTCCAATTTTTTTTCTAGACAGACAATTGTTTGCCGTATAGGCTATTATTCTTCTATCCCATGGTTAGTTTTGCACTCCTTCACCTACACTCTCTTTCATTTTGATAGGGATAGACTCTAAAATAGCCTATCCCATATCCCTTAATCTAGGAATCACAAATGCACTATTTCTTGGGTGATCAACAACTTCTTATAGACAAAAGGTGAGTCACTGTAGTTAATGGAGTAATTTTTTCCAAGCAGTGAAGCACTGCTTTTTCCGTTAGAGAGACTTGACATGATAAGGTACTATGGTTTGCGAAAATGATTTGTGACTCCCAATTCTTATACTCCCATTGCTCCCAACCTTACGTGGCATCCATGTGGACTTTTTCCATTAGTTACGGTTTTTCATTAAGTTCTTTTCTTTACAATTATTTTACATTGAAAATCAAGTTCACGATCAATTTGGTTAACCATCAATCAGTTTAATACATCTTGAATGTAATAGTTTCCAAAGTTAAAAATCCATATTTCTCCTCTAAATCCCATTAACGATGGAGAAGAGTTAGGGTTTAATCCAACGAGTGCAAAATGTGGATTTCGTTGGCTATAATTGCATTAAAGTTGTCCAACAGAGGGTTACATTACAAATATTTAATCGCGTTACTTAGTTTGATCTTGAAAAAAATTTGGATGGTCTAGCACATATTGTTAACTACTACTAAAGAAGAACATCAGGTGAAGTTCTATGTGATTAGGGTTACTAAAATTGATTAGGCATAGAGAGAGAAGGATTTTTACTCTGGATATTGAGGATAAAGAACGGTGAGATGGAAAATAAGTAGAAATAATCGTAAAACAATAAGTTGGCTGCCCAGGTGGATGCCACCTAACATTGGGAGCAGTGGGAGTATAAGAATTGGGAGTCACAAATCATTTTCGGTTTGGTTTGTTTGTATTTATTGATTGAAATTCAGTGACCATACGATCGACTCAAATTTAGAGAGTTGTTGCATGTTGACTACCAACTAGAATCATAGTTTTTTTTCCCTTGATAAATCTCATAAATTTCATTCATGATACAATAGAGATTTCATGGACTTTAAGTACATCAAAATCAAAGATCAATATACAATTAAAAGGTAGTAACAAACTATCAACAAGAGTACCAATGGTCTTGGGATTATAATCCAACCATTTTGAAAGGGTTTTTTCTTCTTGAAAAAAAGATCTTCTCATAAAAATATGAGATTGATATGCCCAAAGTCTTGAATCTTGATCACCATACTTGAACTTTAACCTAAAATCTCCATTGAGATCACAAAGAAACTCCATGAGAGAGCATAAAGAATCTCCATAAAGGAGAAGACACAAACAAAAAGGGCACCCACAAGAACACCATAAAAATCTCATAAAAATAATGGATATCGAAACAAAAAATTAAATAAATCTATCCTAGACTACTAACTATCTAAGAAAACTAGAAGAAACCTGCTCAGATCTAGCCCAAAATGGACTAGATCTGGTGAAAGGTTTTTTTGGTTTTGAGAAGAAGCTAGAGAGGAGAGAGTTTTATTTTATTTTTAAACTGACTATCAAAGAATATGCTGGAATCATAGTTTAAGGCTTATCCATTTATGGCTTTGTAAAAGAATTCATCTAATATACCTTTCTTTGTTTGTAGGCATATCACAAATTGGCATAAAAAAATTCACCACCCCAATTGAACAATGGATTGGGTATTTAAATGATTAAAGCAACCAACCCAAGTTTTCACGGTAATCTCTTACCATCCATCCCAGTGTTTAATGTTTTTACCATTTTTAGACATGTAGTGTAGTGCATACTTGAATGCTTTGGTGACTTAAGATACATTGAATTGGTGTATGTTAGAGGCTGCATTGGTTTAGGCATGTTAACTTCATATTTGTTGGTATATCTGCAGGTTATCTTGGCATCCTATGGCAACAGAGGTATCCAGCAATAAGATGATCGATCTATTGTGTTTACCGTCGTACTGCTTTAATTTTTATGGTCATATTGCTTTAGGTTTCATGAATTTATACTTCCTTTGTTTGTAGGCAGTGACGAAGCTATTCAGGAACTGAGGAGGACAATTGTCCGTTCTAGAATTTGTAAAATGACATTAATATCCATAGATAATTTAAGTTGTTTCACAATTAAATACAAATTTAAAGGTATTTAAAACTTTAAATTAATATATTATATGAAATTTCAATATTAAAATATATTTGATTCCAAGTCTATATAGAGGTTGTGATTATAAAGACATTGTAATACAATTCAGGGATACAGTTTTTGAACCGCACCCACGAGGATATACAAGTACAAATGAAGTTAAATAGGAATACAACCGGCTCATACATATGAACAACTCGAAAAAAACAAGACTAACACTAAGTTAAATGGGAATACAACCAGCTCATACATCTGAACAACTCGAAAAAAAAATAAGACTAACACATGCACATTAAAACAGAAAAGAACGGTTACGAAATTATAATTGATTGGATGACTTCATATATGGATTTCACCACTAGAAATTCACAAGTAGATAAACAGACAACAAGACGGGTATGCGTCGCCATTTCTTGCAAGTTCATTGTTTCAATGTCGCTACATATGCTTCATGCTCTACCATATGGTATCAATTGGGAGAGCATGATAATTATGATACACATTTGATGGAAATACATTTGAGAATTTCATCTACTCAGGGTTTTTTCTTCTAATAATAATTCTTCGGGTCTATAATTTCTTGATTATGGTTTGCACTAATAAATATATGTTAATTTGTGGTATTAGAGTTGCACGGTCATTATGGATTGCATTAAATTTTACCCAAGCTGTAATTGACAAAATTAATCTATAAATTTGGAATTGTGAATCTAAACAGAACTCACATTCAGATAATGATGTTATTTCAGATAATACCGTGAGAATCTAATAACAAAATAAATCAATTCTCTTTGTAAGATAGTTACTTAGTTATATTACAAACTAATAAACTTAATAATGATTGTTCGGTTTCAGATCTGTATGCCAAAGAATGTAAAGTAGTGCGTCCAAATTTTTATATAGAACATGCACATTCAGTTGTTATAGCACATTCCGCATACTAGACATTCAAACATAATATTTGTTATTTAATTTAGCATCATTTTTTAAGCTTTACTTATGTATCTACGTACGTGAGCTAAATATCAATTATATGCATTTTTATTTGTATACATATTAACTGCAAACTAAATTTTCACGTAGGATGATTCAGATGCTTTTTGTATTTCAACAAATTATAACTCTAGATACACAAATTGCGGACACCGCCGAAAAATCAATAGTTAATAACTCTAAACATAGGTGTATGCAATATCATGAAGCAACGAACATTACAAGTTTACATTATGGAGTATTGGTTATATTGATAAAAGACTCACCAAATATTGCAAAATTAAGCTTGGGTAATGATTTTAAGTATTTGGAAAGCGTCAAACAGGATTTAGTTGTTACATATTTAACTCAAAGTAGTTGGTCAATGGTAAATAGGTCGTATTCATCATAAGTGAAATTCTAAATAAACAAGAAAATATTTTGGATAATGAAACAATAAGACTTAGGAGATTGTGGTAACGCAAGAGAAGCCTACAATAAGGTTTACTTCGGCATTTGAACATGACCAGGCTAAGAAATAACAATCTTATTAACATAAAAAACATATACAAAATTTGAGAAAATGTAAATTGTATTCTCTATCTCCTAAGAATGTTAGATATTTAAGAAGGTGGTTAAGAGTCAATAACATAATAAGAAATACATAAAATAAACGCATTCATGCTTCAGAGTTTACAAGAAGAAAAAAACAACAACAAAAAAACAAATAGATTCTTCATTGGAAGGTAGTAGAGTGTAAATATTACGAGGTTGGTGATAAAGAGGATGATGACAAAACTTCGATGCAAAGGTAATTGGCATAAAATTTGGTCTGGGTCATGAGAATAGTTGTAGTGTTGGAAAGTACTGGAATCAAGAAGTTTGAATGACGCTTTAACGAGGGATTATACCAATAAAACAACAACAAACTGAGTTGGAATAGAAGAGTGGCTCATATTACATATTAGTTCATCTTCATTATTCATTTTTAAGGACGTTGCTATGGGAAATTTTTTGAAACTCTCGAGTTAATGGCCCATTTTTCAGCATCGTGTTCAAGATATCATGACATATGATGTAATTTCCAAAAAAAACAACCCTTAACGGATAATTATTACTTGATTATAATATTTTTGCTCATTATAATTTATTGGTTAATTTCATATAACATTTTGTAGAATCCATCCAAGGTTAAAATCATAATACAATAGCTTTAATAAAATCCATTAAACATCCGTAAGTATATATATACACTATTGTTGTTCGTGGAAAAAGTGTTCCATGCCAGAATGCAAAGATTAGTGATATTAATCGTAGGGACTGACAAAATTTAAAGATTAGTGATATCAATCGTAAGGACTGGAAAAGACTGAGAAGTTATCTATCTACAAATTTTATTTTAACAAGCCAATTGCCTTCGTATGCATCACCAGTTTCCTTTGCCTCTTGACCAGCTAATCTTTTGATTCTTGACATTAAACTATGTGTGGAGAAAAGAAAGAAAAAGAACAACACAATTGTATGAGCTTGATCTTCAAATTCATATACCGCAAAATTATTTCATGAATCATGATGAATGCCAAATGGTGTAACCAACCGGTCACTTACAAATAATATTAATCATGTTAGAGCATTGTGTCACTCCGAAGAACAAAATTTTGATTACTGAACCTCTCACACCAAGAATATATTAGGAGACGATTCTGTAGATTCTTGAATTTATTTAGTTTAAATAAATTTATTTCTTCAAAATATTTGAAATTACCGATTATTGTAACATAAAGTAACAATTGAAATTGTGCACAAGGATTAAGTCACACTTGATATTACCTATATATATACTAATAGACATGGTAGATATTATAGTGTGTGTTTATACATTTTCAGCCCGCAATAAGATATATCAACATAAAGTTTTATTATACTGATCACGTTGTTGAAAAACATAGAATACAAATACTTGATGAAATTACTAAAAACTTTTGATCAAAATTTTAAAGAAGAAAGCGCTAGAAGAGTGATAAGCACATAAAAGATCTATTAAGTGGGTTGCACAACACTTTTTTAAGTGTGTAACAAGACTTTTGTCAAAATAAATGCTAACATAGAATAAACTGAGGTTCAGTTAAAATCTGAAAACGAACATAGTCATCAACATATCACGTTTTCAACCTATAAAAAAGTATCGAGGGATTAAAATATCTTTTATAAGTGGTTATCATAACACAAACAACTTAAAACTTATACAAAATCAAGTTATGTAATATGACTAATTATGCAAGGAAAAAACTGCCAACCAAGATAAAGAAGTCCAAAAAATTTGACTGGAACTGAGAAGCCTAAAGACTTACTCAGTCATTTAATGGTAAAATATTGTGAACTTTAGTTATGAGATCAATTTGGGAATTCTTTGGAAAATTAAGCAACTAAAGACAATATCTAGATCCATATGTTCTTTTGAATTCTATATTTTGATCTTCAATAATAATGGTTGGATTTAAAAATAACAAAAAATAAATATTGATAAAATTAAATTAAGTGATTGATATTTTTTTTTCTGAGATATTGATATAAATATCTGTAACTGCACGAGGTGTTAAAATTTCAATTGGAGGTCGGGCGGCTTCGAGCTCTGTAAACCATCCGATCTTGAAGGACGTTGAAGGTGCATGTCATAGATTTTCTCATATAAGTCCTTATATTATACCAATTTAACATTATGCAAAGGGATATTGATTGCAGGTTTGGTATGTCGATGTACTTGAATAGGTGTTTGTTGATAATAATTCCTCAGAGAAGTTATTATGCAGTCGACATACTGCAAGTTTGATTTATATCTGAACTTCTCATTTTCTGAATGATAATATCAGTACAAAATCTATTTAATTCGATTATGGTTTTCCGTTTTTTGTATTTCATTTTACTGTAAATTTGTAATGACAAAGGCGATATAGGACTACTCCCAAATAGAAAGGCAACAATCCGACCTGGGTAGATAAAAGGTTTTAGTATATTATTTTTTCTCTTTACGTTTTCTTTAGCAGTCAGAAACGCTGGCTTGTTGTGTATGCCTAAAGTATATACACTAAAAGGAGAGGTTGAGCCGGGGCCTTACGGCCCCGGTGATACCTAGTATATATATATTGTACTAGACAATAGAACCCATG
>JAJJWW010017215.1:0-78630 GCA_023531295.1 Papaver armeniacum
ATCAACCCCATCTCCTTCACTTTGTGACCGAAACAAGTCCGGGAACGGCCATTTCTTGGTTTAGGCCGGACTTGCACGATTGATCTCTCGAATCTACAAGCACTCACCGCGCAAAGGCATTTGTTGAAGGTTTAGATTCATTCCTCATCCACACCCCAAATTACCAAATTCAGCAGAGTAGTTTTCACCCATCAACGGCTTGTAAACCGCGATCAATACCCCGATGAGCATCCCCGATTTATGACATATTTTGATGTCTCGAGTGTTTTCGTGAAAAACATGTAGCACTTTGCTACGTGTGGCAAGTTAAAATCGAGAGGCTTGCCGTGATATAAATAACATGTGTGCTAGGATCTTTTGGCTAGTCGCCTAAAAACTTGTCGCGAGCTTACGGTTTGGTGGCGAACTTCGATGGCCGAGATCGCATTTTATGAATAAGGGCAGTTGATTGTGGCTACCTTGTGTTGGCGCCGACAATGGCGCAAATGGGCATTGCGGCATGACTTGTGCATGCCGGTGCCACGATGGTGTAAGTGGCGCCTGGCATAGCCATGGTCGTTGGGTTTAGGCGGTTGGTCGCCTAAGAGTTGCCACAAGTCCATCAGTTCGGTAGCGAACTTGGATGGCTGAGATTGCATCTCATGAAGAATGATGGCCATTGATTATGGCCACATCTTGTTGTATAGCGAAGTGGCGTCGCCCACATGCTAATGGCATGCCGGTGGCGTATCCATGGCATAGCGGCATGCCAATGGCGTAGCCGTGGCATAACGGTATTGCCGGTGATGTTGCGGTATGGCCAAAGCTAAAAATTGGCTCAGTGGCCAAAGTTAGGGTTTGGTGCCGTGGAAGAATTTGTCGTGGAAGAATTAGCCGTGGAATAATTAGGGCTTGGCGTGGCCAAGGTGTCGTGGAAGAATTAGGGCTTGGCGTGGCCAAGGCTTGGCTTTGGCGCCGTGGAGTCGGACACACATGTGGCGTGACAACATTGGCCATGTTGCCACGCCCAATCCCATTGCTCCAGAAACGCTATTTGGGTTTGGTAGCAATTTTCCCAATTAGGGTTTGGCATGTCGAAACCCTAATTAGTGCACATGGCATGCGGATGCGGCATGGCGCTACTTTTGTGCAAACGACGCCATGGCTATGCCAAAGGAACTATGGCAAGGCCATAGTGTAGAAACGACCATAAGAGTAGGAATTGCCGTGGGTGGCTATTTATGGCAGGTTGTCACGAAGTGGCATGTTTGCGAAGTAGCATGTTGTGAAGTTGGCATGCTGCGAAGTTTCCGCGGTAGAGTGGCATGTTGGCATGCTACCGCAGTAGAGTGGCATGTTGGCATGCCGACCAATATGTTGATGTGGTAGGGCGCGTTTGGCTTGTCAGTTTAGCAAAGTGGCGCGTCAGGGTGTGTTTGGACTTTAACGTATGGTGGCAAGTTTAGAGCAACTTGATTGGCCACAAAAGGGGGCCGGCCAAACACAAGGCGCGACCACACTTCTGGTGAGAGTGTGGCGTTTTTGGCGCGTTCTGATTGGTCGATTAGAAGTGGGGCCGGCAAGCATGGGCCCAGCCACAACTTGTGTGCGTGTGGAGAGTTTAAAGCGACCTGATTGGTCGAGAGAAATAGGGTCGGGGCGTGGCTAATGTTAGTTGGCCTAAGGCATAGTCACGCCTCTCTTTGCTGTTGCGGCTCCCTGTTTTCTTATTCTGGTGTTGATGGTGGATTTTCAACAAAGGTCAAATCCTTAAAATCATGATACTGCATGTTTCTGGTACGGCTTCAGGCATGTGACGATTCATATTTTACGAAGCCATGATGAATATGTCTTTCGAAAAGCCTCCACTAGCTGAGCGTTCGGTCTCTGACATTTCATTGTGACCTCTATGTAGAATAATAGAATTGGGCGGTCCTCCTACATAATTATTTCTTGAGAGGGCTTAACGCCTTCAGGACGTCGGTGATACTCATTGTTCCCCGACTACAGGAGAGTGACCCACCTCCGCATGAAGAACGATTGGGCGGTTCTCCGCCGATTGAGAGCAATAACGCCTTCGGGACAAGGTGATACTCACCGATACCGACTATGTAGAGCGACGTGTATAGACTCGGGTGTTCTTCATAGTGTCTGAGAGCACCCTCAGGATTAGCCGTCTCCTGAATATGCACATAGATTAATTCTGCCGTGACATTCACCACTGAATTCACAGAATAATCTATTATTGCTCCTATTCCATGGTCGAATCCACGACCTGATCCCATGGAATGGAAATAACAATTGCTCCTATTCCATGGTCGAACCCACGGCCTGATCCCATGGAATGACAATAACAGCTGCTCCGATTCCATGATCGAATCTACGACTTGATCTCATGGAATGACAACAACAATTTATCTCGTTACTATGATTTCATGATCGAATTCACTGCTAATCTCATGAAATGGTAATAGGTAATTTTATTACTCCGATTCTATAGTCGAATCCACAATCCCATGGAATGGTAATGCCTGAAACAAGACTGGAACGACCATTTCTTGGTTTAGGCCAGGGATTGTACAGATTGATCTCTCGAATCTAAAGTACTCCCATTCAAAGGTGGCATTTGTTTATGGTTTAGATTCATTTCTACAAGACACCCAAATTTACCATTTCCAATAAACAGTTTTTACCCCAAAATAGCTGGCGACCACAGTGGCAGATTAATCTCTCGGTTGTAATTCCATTTTTCACAAAGATGGTTGGTCTTAGGACTAATTCAACAACTCTATGCTCCGGTCAAAATCCTTTAGATGATAATGTTTCTCGCCCCAATGCTCAATCTGATCGCATGGCCAATGGACAAATTCCAACCTTGATCGAGTTGGCACGAGTACAGGAAACCCACACGAGGAACATGGACCTGATAAAAGAGGCGATAAACGACATACACAATTTCCTCGTCAGGTTGACATCATACTGGAACGGCTCCCCTCCTTCAGAAATTCTAGCACTGAGGGTTAACTCTCCAACTAATGATCGCCCTCAAATCAATAGTTTCACTACCAACCAGATGCTAGTGGAATAGGAAGCGACTTCTCTAGTGGAAAGTTTATGTGAGCTTCTATACCTCTCGAAGGACCAACGAGCGAAGACGTTTACTGCGATCAATCTGATAGCTCTGGATACGCGTTTGGCTCATTCATCTCCTGAAACCTCAAGAACATCGATGTCCATAAACAATGTTACATTTACTGAAGACAAAATGATGGCAGAAGAAGTCCATAACAGAGCCCTGCATGTTACTGCACGCATCAAAGATTCAGATTTTAAAAGGGCTCTCATTGATACGGGAGCGTCCTGAAATGTTGTTCCGCTTAAGACTCTCAAGACAGCCAAGGTTCGACCAAATAAAATTGTGCAGCAGCCTACCATGATGACAGATTTCGAAGGAAACCAAACCAGCACATATGGGTACATCTATCTGAATTTATTGGTAGGGCCTGTCCGGTCCAAAGTGAAATTCGAGGTAATAGAGAAGGATCCAGACTACCACATGATACTGGGAAGACCGTAGATCCATGATAATAAGATCATTCCCTCAACATATCACCAATGCCTGAAAACTTTGCTGAATAAAAAAGTCGTTCGCATTCCGGCGTCATTGTGTCCATATGCACCAATTTGCAGCGTGGAACTGTTTGAGCCAAAATAAAATTCACAAGACTCATTAAGCAAGGTTTACTGCACTCCACTCCTTACATGGACGTCGATCGAGGAGGAAGACCAGCTCGCATCACTGAACAAAGAGACCAGATCTCGTGGCGCGCCTCAGCTGACGGGACACGTTAATCCTTCTTCATCAAACAAAAACTCGGTTCATCTTCACACCAAGAGGGAGCGGACTTTTGTGATGAGTCGTGACCAAAAAGGGAAAACTGTATATCAGCGCCGCTGTTAGCAACAGGGGAGACTGCCGCCCAGTCTCTCCGCCCAATAGAATGCAACCAGAATGACACACTGTAAGAAGAAGTACTAGACGTTCCACGGCAGTTACAAGATGGCACCGACTCCACTACAGTTGAACTCGAAGATGTCAACATCGGAAATGAAGAATCTCCAAGGCCTGTCTCCATCAGTTCGACTCTATGCGCAGATGAACACACGAAACTTGTGAATCTTCTTAAGGATTACCAAGACATATTCGCATGGAAATACGAGGAAATGCCCGACCTGGATGAAAAACTGGTCACTCACCATCTACATATAATACCTGGATCCAAGCCACCAAGCAATCTCCCAGCATAGTTCGCAGACATGATGTGGAGGAACAAATAAAGACCGAGATTCGAAGTTATTAGCCGGCTTCATCAAGCCCATTCACCATCCCACCTGGTTGGCCAATGTGGCTCCGGTAAAGAAGAAAAGCGGTCAAATTAGATGTTGCGTCGATTTCATAGATCTGAAATACTGCCCCAAGGACGATTTTCCCCTTCCCAATATTGACATGCTAGTAGACGCTACCAGCGGACATGGCATGTTGTCCTTCATGGATGGGTACATCGGCTACAACCAGATAAAGATGTACGAACACGATGCAAGTAAGATAACTTTTCGAACTCCTCTCGGAAACTTTTATTATACTTTGATGCCTTTCGGTTTGAAAAATACTGCTGCTACCTATCAACGCGCCATGACTGCAATTTTCGATGACATGATGCACAAGCAAGTTGAAGATTACGTGGATGACATAGTGGTCAAATCGAAAAATCGAGCAGCCCATACGGACGTTCTATGGCAAGTGTTCGAAAGGTGTCGTGAGTACAAACTGAAAATGAACCCTTTGAAATGTGCTTTTGTGGTCTCTTATGGCAAATTTATAGGATTTCAAGTCACTGCTAAAGGAATCAAGGTTGATCCGACCAAGACCCAAGCTATCCTCATGATGCCTCCTCCGCGAACTGTGAAAGAAATCCAGAGCTTCATGGGCAAGGTAAACTACATTCGGCGTTTTATACATGGTTTGGCTCATCTTATCGCTTCATTCACCCCCTTGCTGAAAAAGGGAGAAAGCTTCATTTGGACCACGAAGCAACAATAAGCGTTCCGGAAGATTCAACAAATATTGTCATCACCAGCTGTTATGAAATATCCCATACAAGGAAGACCGCTATGCCTCTACACTGCTTCCAGCGATACTGTTGTTGGGGCCCTCCTTGATCAAGAAGATGATGAAGGGATTGAACTCCCTATGTACTACTTCAGTCGCACTTTGAGGGATGATGAACTCAGGTATTCTAAGGCAGAAAAAGCATGTCTAGCTCTAGTTCACGCTATTCAGAAATTCAGACATTATTTGATGTCGAGCAAAGTGGTGCTCATAGCTAGAGCCGATCCTGTCAAGTTCTTACTCAAAGCCGGCCTTGATAGGTAGGCCAGCCAAATGGCTACTCTAAATGTCAGAGATCGACATATCCTCCGAGAGCTATTAAATAGAAAGCAGTAGCACATCTTCTAGCAGCATTCCCGGGGGAAGGTACTATCGCACTTCATGAAGACCTTCCTGGGGAATTTCCAGAAATCTCTTTTGTCAAAGAGGAAGCGTGGATATTGTATTTTGACGGTTCTGCTACCCCTAGCAGTAATACTGGAGAAGCGGGTGTAGTTCTAGTGTCAACAACTGGTGAAGTCTTTTCGCATTCTTTCAAGGTGGACTTTCAGTGCACCAACAATTCAGGAGAATACGAAGCTTTCCTCATAGGATTATCACTAGCCAAACAAGCAGGAGCTACACACCTAGAAGTAAGAGGCGACTCTAAACTACTGGTCAATCGATGAATGGAGTATACTCACTCAAAGAGCTACGTTGGCCTCGAAGCCGCACCGAAGGTTTGGAAGAGACTTTGATCGTGAGGAGACGGATCGTAGTGTCAACATGGCTTTCACAGTCCAGAGATACTGAAGCCAATGATTGGAGAACTCCGATTATTCAAGATATTAACAGTTCGCTTTCCCAAGGAAAGGTTAGTCTCAAAACCCTGAAAAACTTCTTCATGCTTTATGGAGTGTTATACCAGAATCCAGATAGGTCTCTGTCAAGATGTCTCGGAGACGAAGAAGCACAGCTACAACTTAACCGTATTCATGGTGACATCTCGTGGAAAACATTAGTGGTGACTTTCTTACCGACATCTTCAACGCCTTTGCTACTACTGGCTCTGGATATGGAGACCCAATCCCGAGCGCTCCAAGGATACTGCTCCAATTATCAAGCGCCACCACATCAATTGGAAGTTCTTAACGTTGGATATGATGGGGAATGGCGAGAACCATACGTCAACTACCTCCGCGACAGTGTTCTTCCTGGCAACAAGAAGGATGTGATAGGTGTCTAAAACACCTTGATATTTATCTATTGTTTATGCTTTATTCGCTAAGTTTTCTTGTAAAATATGTATCTTATGTTTGCTTTTGAGTTTTTAGGTACTTTGGAGTCATTCAGAACAAAAGAAGAAGAAACAGGACAAAAACGTCATCTCAAGTGCAAATCGGTTAGAGGCGGATTATTTCTCACTAATTGCTTTTATTTCTTCATCTCTATCCGAAAAGCATGTCGGCTTTAGTGATGCGATTTTTGTCCTAAAGCATGACTGCTTTAGTGATGAATAGAAATTGAAGAGATGAAGTGAGTTTGAGAAGTAAGAGACGGTTGCTGTTGGTGGAGGAACTCGAAAGGCGAAACAAAGCGTTCAAGTGGAGCTTAAGGCGCAGGCGAATGACAGGGGAGTCTAGCCAGATCAACATAGGGGCTGCCATTTAGTTGGCCCTTATCCGATTCATGGGTGCCTAGAGTCATTCTGGGTATCCCCCTTATCTATTTTATCTGGGGTGGCTATATCCATTGCCCCTCTTACAATACCATGAAAGTCGAGAAGTTTATCTTTCTCTTATCATTTGTTTCACCGAAATTAAGAAATCCAAAGTGAGGATGGTTTCTTTGTTATATTTGAACAACATGAGAGAAGAAAATTCAAGAATATTTCTCTGTTGCTGTGGGTTTAGTGAAGAACAGATCCCAGTCTAGATCAATTCTAGGTTCTTGACTGAAGAATTCAAGAAAGTGAGAATAAAATCGGTAACAAGAAGAGCAACTAGAAGAGATGATTGAGCTGTTGAATAATCAGAAGAATGGGTAATCGAGTTGAGTGATTCTGTGATGTTCTGTGATGATTGAAAAAGCTGGGAATTGATTTGAGCCTGAGATTGACATAAATTAGGGTTTCAGCTAATAGAAGGGTGTGTTCTGAAATTGTTGATGCAATGGCTTGGTACTGAAATTAATGAGATTCAGTGAGCTGAAATAGAAGAACAGGTGGAAGTGTTGCCTGAGATGGGTTTCTGCTGTTATTTATGAAGAATGAATGAGAAGGTGGAAATTCAGGTGAAGTTGGAAGCATTCAGTAGCTGAGAGCTAGTGATGTTGCGGTGGATTTGCAAGTGGAGATTATGAAGTTGCACCTGAGGTTGTCTACGTGTGTTCTTTGTGGCTTGACCGGTAGGTATGTGAGTGCAGATGTGTGGTAATGGCCCCGAGATTGTTACAAGGGTGCCTGAATTAGGGACTTTGGTGGAAGAGCAGATTCAGAAGGAGAAGATGCCGAATGGTCGGTTGTTGATGGCAATATGCAGGAGTGATGAGATGATGCGCTTGTGCACAAAGAAAGATTTGTACTGAGAAGTCGTTGTAGAGAATTAGATGTATGTTTAGGGTCCGAGCAAAGGATGCAGCTTCGGGTGCAGCTTGAGATGTCGAGAGGAATGAGTCGCAAATCGCAAGACTCGGGAATGGAATGTTACGCTGAGTTTGTAATTGTGTATGGAATTGCGGGGACCTATGGACTTGAATCAAGATGCAGTGTTGTGGGTTGTCCGAGTGTGTAGTTGCGGCGACGAGACAATTCAAAGCGATTGTAGTTTGTGATGGCGAGTAAGTGGTGCCAAAGCTAAACTAAGTAGTGTGGCTGAATTGAAAAGCTGCTAAACTGATGGAGTGAATATGCTGGCGCTCTGAACCGGAAGAAGGGAAGAAATTGAGCTGAAATTCAGTTGGAAATGTGCTGCTCCTGTGGTTCGATTTTGGGGATTATACAATGGGTATTTTCCAGGGTCCATCAAGGGATTTTGAAGCTCGACCTTACAGGCTAAAATGAGTTCGAACTGATGTCTAAATCAACGGTTCGAGTGTGTGATAGTTAGAGCTCAGGTTGATGGCAGAATTGTTGGTTTGTTTGGAGACGTAAACCAGATGAATGACAAAGACCTGATGATGTGGTTGCAATGGCCGAATCATAGTTCTGTTAACGGTTTGGTATCTGTCTGATGAGTGTTCGGCAAAGGCTAGGATCAGATTTTGCTGCGGAGAAAACAGCTGGGACTTTGGGTGTTTGTCGTGACTGAATTATGGACTGTGTTGATAGGTTTGAGGTGATTTCAGGAGCTAGTGCAGTTGAGAACAGGGCTTGTGTTGCTGGAGTCTTAGGCTTGAAGTGCAGATGATAAGAGCAATTACAGGTGAAGGTTGTTAGGGCTACGAAGACTGGTATGTGACTCTGCAGGCGCAGGCTTAGCAAATGGTGGTAATGATTGCTGCAAGAAGAACATAATGGCAGTGAAGCAATGCAGTGCAATGATGGTGCATGACTAAATTACAGCCTGTGCAAAACTGCAATGGCTCATGCCTAGAGCCAAGTCAGCTGAGTTAGACTATGACTCAGATCTGACTAGGGTTATCTGACATCACCGAGTTAGTTAGACTTGACTCACCTTGAATCGGTCTCGCTTAACCGAGTTAACTCGGAGACTCGACGTTTCACAGGTGACCGGTGGACTTTGCCGGTCACCCGAGCTACTTTCCGGCACGGATTCTGCCGATTCCGCCAGTGCACCAGCTTTTCCAGCGAGCATATTTTTGGGACATATTTTCACATGGGTTTCTCACACATGGTTCATGGGCTTGGTGGACTTTTTGGTGATGGACTTTGAAGACCTAATTTTGGAAAGTGGGAAGGCTATAAAAAGAAAAGGTTTCTATTCTTTTGAGATATCACGTATTCTTCTTGGAGTTTTGCAGAGAGCCGGAGCTAGGGTTTGCTTTCATTTAATATTTTAATCTTCTTTACTTTATTTCATTTATTGATTTGATAATGAACTCCAATATTATGAGTAACTAAAACTCTCTTTGATTAAGGGCGATTTGGCCCGAAATATGAATCTATATTTGATATGAAATAACTTGTTCTCTTGCATTCATTAGTGTTATTGATTGATTTCTACCATGCTAATATTGTCTATGGATTATTTGTTAAGGGTTTAAGTTCAAATTGAATCATTAATTCTTAATCTATTTGCTAGTTTAGATTTTCTTCGACCCGTAATTGTCTAGAGAAGATAAACGCGAGTAGCAATATATAGGTATTGATGATGGGACTTTGTTAAGTACCTATATGTAGAAATCGACACTAGTAGGTGATTCATGCTTTTGAGTTCATCACTAGGAGCAACCTTATCTCACAGTAACTTAGAGCACTTGTTTAAGTCAAACCTAGTAAGCGTACCTCTAGGAAACTTGGCAAGTAGGAACCGGTAGTCGAGCGCTTCCGTATCCGGTGAGCTAGGAGATAATAACGGAATAGTTGAGCGTACTAATTATTCTAGGGTTGTTAGTAACATGATAATGTGAAGAACATAGTTATCTATCAATTTGGTTTGTATTCCGTGGTCTAGAATGAACCTTTAATCAATTACATCTCATATTTGAATACATTTTACAATTTTCAAGATTTCTACAAAGAAAATCATCTTTGCTAAGAGTATTTGCATAACAACTTGAACTTCATACCTCCCTTGGGACGATCCTACTTACATTATACTACTTGCTAGTTAAAGAGAAGTAGAGAAATTTATTTTTGCGAGTTTGACACCTCGTCAGGATGTAGCCAAGATGAAGCAAAGGGCCAAAAGATTCGTATTTCATGAGGGAATCCTATACCGCAAAATCTTTGGAGGCGACCTGCTACGATGTTTGGCAAAGTCTGAAATCCCGACTATGTTGAAAGAAACACATGAAGGTGAACACCAAGGGAAGAAGAAGTTATTCCTCCAAGTGCACGAAAAGTATTACTGGCAACTATGGAGGATGATGCGGCGAAGTTTGTTCAAAAATACCATGAATGTCAGATTCACGGGAATATCATCCACACGCCTTGTACTCCCCTTCATTCAGTAAGTAGTCTGTGGCCTTTCTACAGCCGGGGACTTGATATTATTGGTAAAATCAATCCGACATCGTCAAAACAACACGAGTATATCATAACCGCGATAAAATACTTTACCAAATGGGTTGAAGCCATCCCTCTTCGAGGAACCACTGGAGCGACAATTGCAGAATTCATTAAGCAATACATAATTTGCCGGTTTGGTGTACCTAAGCACATCATTACTGAATGGCACTCCCTTTTCCAACAAAAAAGTACATAATTGCTTGAAGAATATGGAGTGAAGCATGTTTTCTCCACTCCTTATTACCCTCAAGGGAACGGGCAAGCCGAAAGTACCAACAAGACTCTGATTCGAATTCTCAGTCGAACAGTGCATGATAACCCCAGGACGTGGCAAAAATAACTGCCTATGGCGCTGTTTGGCCTCGAAGCTGCAATTCGAAGGTTTGGAAGAGACTTTGATCGTGAGGAGATGGACTGTGGCGTCAACATGGCTTTCACAGTCCAAAGATACTGAAGCCAATGATTGGAGAACTCCGATTATTCAAGAGCTTAAAAGTTCTCTTTCCCAAGGAAAGGTTAGTCTCAAAACCCTGCTAAACTTCTTCATGCTTCATGGAGTGTTATACCACCGAATACATATAGGTCTCTGTCAAGATGTCTCGGAGACGAAGAAGCACAACTACAACTTAACCGTATTCATGGTGAGATCTATGGACAAACATTAGTGGTGACTTTTTATTGACGTCTTCAATGCCTTGGCTACTACTGGCCGGATATGGAGACCCAATCCCGAGCGCTCCAAGGATCCTGCTCCAATTGTCAAGCTCCACCACATCAATTGGAAGTTCTTAACGTTAGATATGATGGGGACTGGCGAGAACCATACGTCAACTACCTCCGCGACGGTGTGCTGCCCGCCAACAAGAAGGATGTAGCCAAGATGAAGCAAAGGGACAAAAGATTCGTATTTCATGAGGGAATCCTATACCGCAAAAGCTTTGGAGGCGACCTGCTACGATGTTTGGAAAAGTCTGAAATCCCGACTATGTTGAAAGAAACACATGAAGGTGAACACCAAGGGAATAAGAAGTTATTCCTCCAAGTGCACGAAAAGTATTACTGGCCAACTATGAAGGATGATGCGGCGGCGTTTGTTCAAAAATGCCATGAATGTCAGATTCATGGGAATCTCATCCACACGCCTTGTACTCCCCTTCATTTAGTAAGTAGTCCATGGCCTTTCTACAGCTGGGGACTTGATAATGATATTATTTGGAAAATCAATCCGACATCGTCAAAACAACACGAGTATATCATAATCGCGACGGAATACTTTACCAAATGGGTTGAAGCCATCCCTCTTCGAGGAACCACTGGAGCGACAATTGCAACATTCATTAAGGAATACATCATTTGCCGGTTTGGTGTACCTAAGCACATCATTACTGATAACGGTACTTCCTTTGTCAACAAAAAAGTACAAGAATTGCTTGAAGAATATGGAGTGAAGCAGGTTTTATCCACTCCTTATTACCCTCAAGGGAACGGGCAAGCCTAAAGCACCAACAAGACTCTGATTCGAATTCTCAGTCGAACAGTGAATGATAACCCCAGGACGTGGCACGAACAACTGCCTATGGCACTGTGGGCATATCGGGCGACACCTAGGAGCTCTACTGGCATTTCTCCCTATTCACTTGTCTATGGCGCATACGCAATTCTCCCAACAGAGATTAAAATACCATCGGCTATGATTGCAGCAGCAAGTGGAGTTCAATGGAATGAGGACGAAGCATCGAGTTCCAGAATAGCGGATTTGGATACTCTGGACTCCAGAAGAATTAAAGCGGAAGATTATGCTCAGGCATACAGAAAGAGGATCTCCAAAGCATATGATAAAGCCGTAAAACCTCGAGTTTTTCAAATAGGGGGTCTGGTATTAAAGAAAGCTAAGCACATTCAGCAATACATGTCCGCACCAAACTTTTCTCCAAAATGGGAAGGTCCTTACGAGATCACCAAAGCATATAGCAGTGGGTACTACAAGATTTTCAAAGAGGATGGAGGCAAATTGGAAGTGGTCATCAATGGAAAATGGCTCAAGGCATACTACGCCTGACCATTATCCCATCCCTCGCCATCTCATGACACGATCAGGCACTCTTCATTCCTTTCATATTTGAGTTCTCAAAGTTTTTCATTAGTTAAAGCATATTAATGTAAACTCCATTTTCTTACCAAAATCCAATGCAATTCATTTTCAAAAAAAAAAAATGTTCAAAACCCAAAACAAAAGAGAACGGTCAAACGTTTTCATGCCTACTTATTCAAAACAATAAAATACGGCTTTAAAAGGCCATCCAACATGTTGTAGTCCCTCGAAAGCATCATTTTCAGCCTATCCAGATACCCTTCAGTCCTACTCTTCAAGCTTTGGATCGCCTGCCCTACCTTCTCAGATTCCGCAGCCAAGGCCTTTTCCTCCTCCAAGACAACTTTTGGCAAGCAGGAACGACATTAGCAATGATACCGTCTCGATCAACTTTGATGATGTCAAGATGTTTCCGCAGCCAGCTCATGTTGAACTCCATGGATTCCAGACATTATTTGATGTCGAACAAAGTGGTGCTCATAGCTAGAGAAGATCCTGTCAAGTTCTTACTCTCGAAGTCGGCCATGATAGGTAGGCCGGCCAAATGGCTACTCCAAATGTCAGAGCTCGACATTACGTGCACTCCTCCGAGAGCTATTAAAGGGCAAGCAGTAGGAGATCTACTAGCAGCATTCCCGGGGGAAGGTACTACCGCACTGCATGAAGACCTTCCTTGGGAATTTCCAGAAATCTCTTTTGTCAAAGAGGAAGCGTGGATATTGTATTTCGACGTATCTACTACCCCTAACAATAATCTTTGGAGGAGCGGGTGTAGTTCTAGTGTCTCCAACTGGTGAATTCTTTCGCATTCTTTCAAGCTGGACTTTCAGTGCACCAACAATTCAGGAGAATATGAAGCTTTCCTCATAGGATTATCACTAGCCAAACAAGCAGGAGCTACACACCTAGAAGTAAGAGGTGACTCTAAACTACTGGTCAATCAGATGAATGGAGTATACTCACTCAAAGAGCTTCCATCACTTATCAACTACCCATACCACATGCAAAATATAATTCCTGAGATTACAAGCATTCTTATAAGTAGCTTTTAGGAAAATGATTCAGTCATCTGCATACAAATAGTGAGAAGTCACAGGGACATCACCGTAAATAGAAATTCTAGAAATGTCCTTATTCTCTAGCTTTTACTAGTAAGCATAGGGCAAGTGATCCCCTTTCCTATGAGCATTCGAAGGATTAAAACTTTCACTGACACGTAACTTAATCTATTGAGTAAAAGTGTTATATATTAAAGCCTAAACATTGCATGATTTCAAAGATAAAAGTCTAACTGACTTTGTTATAAGATAGCCATCAACCCTTTTTTTTTTGTCACTTTCGTGTGTTTAAATGAGTGAATTATCTCATTACAAATTACCGCATACTCAAAAATAGATCTACCAATAAAAGCATGTTGGCCTGTAAAAATAAATTTTATTGATGAAGAGGGCCTTAACATATTAGCAAAGATCTTCGTGATTATTTTCATATTGAAATTACAGAGACTAACGGGTTATACTATTTAATGGTGCAGTGACCACACTTTTTAGGGATAAGGGAAATAAAAATCATTTTCATCCTAGAATCCAACTGGACAATACTAGCTCCAACTTGATCCAATACTTGGCAAATAATAATAATAATAAAAAATAATATATAAGCCCCGCAACTCATTATGTCATGGTGCTTTATGGGAATTATGTTGTTTCATAGCATTTTCTAATTTCAATCATGCTAACATGGCCAGTTAACTTCTCATTATCATACATTGAAATAACAACTGGATTTTCAATACCATTACTATCACATTAAATACTACTAGCTGAAAACGAGTTACAAAAATGATGCACAATATATTTCTCAATACCGGTTTAGTTATCAAGCGATTTTTCATTATTATCCTTTATCTTGTCTAATAATCATATTCCTCCTTTTCCTAACGGGGAACGCAATTGATAAAGGAATAACTCGCAGGACATGGTGCGAGGAAGTGCGTGAAAACTAAGAAAATGGTGGACTTCTTCCAGAATTCTATAAATACCTAACTCGGCCAATGAATAAGGGTTCAATTTGAGAGAAAGGTTGTCTCAGAACTTGTAAACTATTTTTGATCCTTGGATCAAAGTCTTTTGACTGAATTATTTGTAACACACATTAAATCATAGTGGAAACCCAACTTATTGCCCCGTGAAATAGGCATAATGGAACCACGTTAATATCTATTTTGTTCATATTCACGTATTTACATTTATTTTTTTGATGGAATGAGGAGCTTAAAAAACCTTAGAATTATTTATTAAGATACCTTATCCAAATTGAGGTTTGAATTGTTACATAAAAGAGGTGAAAAGACGAGGGTACACCACAATCTTTTATTTTGATCACAACCTATACAAGACCCACTATGTATAAACCTCTTGGAGCAACAATCACTCAAGGAATATTTCAACACAGTGTCCACTTGATATAAGGTTAGTCCAAACTGGCCTAACTCGTGAATTAAATATCAAAGGCAAGTGGAGAAAACCAATACACTTTTGTGTGATCGTCTATGGATATGAAATCGATACGCAATACAACAACAAAGTGATCACTTGATAACAGGTACGGTAATAACCGAAACCAATAGGATCAATATCAAGTGCCCTGTTAACGTACAAAGTGCAATTTACTTTAATTATAATAAAACAATTATAATGCGGAAAGATAAAGTAAATGACATAACAATATTTTGTTAACGAGGAAACCGCAAATGCAGAAAAACCCCGTGACCTAGTCCAGAATTGAATACTCTCAGAATTAAGTCGCTATACAAAATCAACACTAACTTCGTATAGTTGAGACCAAGCAACTAAACCTATAGTTCACCTAGTTTCTTCAGTATCCCCGCGCTTCCGACATTCAATAAGTGCACGCACTGGAACAATTCCTTTGGATCGTATTCCAAACAGTAAAAGAAGGACAAATCTCTTTGGTAACAACTCTATTGATTCTTTCCAATGAAGATATCTCAAGTCATATGCAAAGGCTCTTCCGTTTAACCAATAAACTCCTTTGCCTGGTTAGATCAATCCAATCTTCAATTACCGAAGTAATAAGATCCGGATTTGTACCAATCAAATAGAACTCAAGAGATCTATTATTGCTACCAATATCACGCAACTAATCAATCGAATAAATCCGATATTAGTTGGATCCCAGCCGATCAAGTTTTGTGCACACCAAAGATATAGAAACCAAATCATAAATCTTCTTTGTCATCAAATCTTCTTAGATCTTCAATAAACACCTGCAAAACACAACTTGAATCTCTTGTGATCAAACTAGGTGCAATCAAAGTTCAACAACCGTTAGTCAATCAAATCAATCGAAAACTAAATAAATTATCTAGTTTCCCACCAACGGTACTCGTAGAGCTTCTTGATCCCACAGAATTCTTTAAAAGAGCGGTCGTAAGAGATTTCGCCTAATTAGGGTACTTTCCTCTCCGGATAGACGACTCCACCAGTAACAACACAAAAGAGTAGTTTTGATGGCTCTTAGGATAGTTTGCTCGAAATGCGAACTTGGGTATTTATAGACCAAGGAAGTTTGGACACCAAGGAATTTCCAAAACTGAATATTCTCAAGATATATGCAATATATTTCCAAATCGGTTTCCATAATTCCTGGAAATGCTTTGTCCAAAATAACCGAAATCTCACTAGAAAATCTACAATTAGTAAATGCACATTACCGATTTTAATTCTCCAGAGATATGCATAAAACTAATAATCTTAATTAAAAGATTCTTAATTTATTTTCTGTCCGGGATCTCCTTGAGTAATCAATTCTTCTTATTATAAAGGAGAATGATTTTGCTGATGTGGCGGCACCACATCAACCCCAAAATTTTTTCCAATAAGCATACGCCACATGGAAAATAATAAACGATCTGTCACTATTCATAAAATATACAATTTCACATTTGGGTACTAACAAAGAGATACGATTTCTCACGTATCTTTAGTTAAAAATGCGAAAAGACGCGACTCTTGGTCCTCTTGGAAATCAGTATAAAAATATTTCCCTTCGCAATCCAAATACAATTATCTTTCTCTACAGATTGTTCCGCTTCAGATTAGGATCACTAGATACAATGATAAGCTTGCAATGGATAGACATTGCCAACAGCACCCGGTCGATGCGTGAGTCAAGAGAAAGCATGCCATGGATACATTGAACCGACGGGACCAACAGTCTGAAATGATGCCACGGCAAAAAGAAAAAAATTATTGATTTGCGTAGAAAAGGTGTTTCGCATCAAAACAAACAAAAACAGAATATAGAGCCACGTTGAGATATCAAAACCAATAAGATCGAATGTCGAATTGTTTTCCAACACGCCTTTATGTTTTTCACCTAATAGCCGTTTCATTTGGGTTATCAATTTATCTTCATACGACACCTTTTCACGGTGAAAAGATAGAATCGCAACACTTCAGTGCTATATAAACTGTTTGGTTACTTTTTGGTTGGGTAACGACTCTTCGAGGAAATTCTAAATATCTTTGAATGGTGGTTGAAACAAATCAGTCAATTACGAAAGTTGTGATTAAACTGGAGCATCTCTTTATGCGATAAGAAATAAATCACTCTGGGGTAAATAAATTTGAGTAGGCATTATTTTGGATGTTCTGTTTTCTTTTAGTTTTTTAAAATTTGTTACTTTTTTTTAGGGTTATCGGCAAAGCTATCTGTGTATTTACAAAAGAATGAATTTGGAAAAATTACAAGTTGCTGGACGAACCAGCCATCAACCAAAAGAAAAGAAAAGATGGTATGTTTCAATTATAAACTTGCAGTAACATATCTCAATTTCTCGTTTAGGAACGGATTACAGCCGTTGAGGGAGAACGTAAGAAGAGGATCAATCAAGAAGAGTTAAAGAAATTAAGAAAGAAATTTCGCGACGAAAGTTATGAGAGAAAGATTACAACGGTATATGGTGGAAAACAGAGAACAAAAATATAGAGGTAAATTAATGGGAAGAATTTGTCCGGAGATAATTATTTTTACTGTCTTTCTCAGAATCGTATCTTCCACCTCAGGTCCATTGTGGGCTAAGGTATTGTAATTGCGTAACTCTTTATATATATAAATCTATATCTTTTCATTGACGGAAAAAAATAATAAATATAGAGGTAAAAAAAAAAAAAAAGATCAGCCGAGATATTCTCGAAAAATGATGACCATGTAGTCGGAGCGGTGAAGAGAAGGCCATGCTTACTCAAAACCATATCATTGAACTAATCAACAACTTTTAATGGTGAGAAAATCTACCTAGATTTTGTTTCATTTTGTTGATACTTTGTATGTTCTGTGTGTTCTAGAGCCAATATTAATGTATAAGAATCACTTGAATACGTATTCACAAAGATCATCAGTACCATTACTGTTTATGAAACTATTAATTACTATTAACTAAGGCTATAGATGTCTTGTCCCATGAATATGATGTATCGATCCGGCCTTAGATTCTATAGCTAAGAAGATTAAGGAAGAAAATATCGCCATTATTTACCTGGGTTTGTGTGTTGTGCACTCTTGGATACTATTTTTCGACGCAGATCGGATACTTCATTTGTTACTAAATATTGAGAATGAGATATTTTGTATTAGGCAAGTCTGTTCATTGCTAAGAATGTACGGAAACTGTTGGATACGTAACAAGTCATCAACAATAATAAAAACAAAGAAATTTCAACCGTGGATAATGTTTTTTGTCCATAGAAGACAACTTGGATTCAAAAGGAAAGAAAGAAAGCATGAATCGTTTTTCCTTCCAAAAAATTATTCAAGTTTTGGTTGGTTCCTAATTAATTGGATTTCTTTGGTGACAAACTCCTACTTCTCATTCACAGGACAAACAAGGTATATGCTTATTTTTGCTTGTTTGTCGAAGAAAATTATTTTTTCTTATTTTTCCGAGCAGATTGGACCATATACTATTTCTCTGTGTTTTGGAGCATCATGCACCCCGTATAATTCAAGAACCGAATTTCTTCGAGAAATATTGATGCTTACAAAAAGAATTTTCGTCAAGCATGCATGTGAAGGATTTTATCCAACTTCGTTGCAAGAGTAACTCACAATTTGCTAGAGTTAGCCCTACCAAAGATAATAGAGTGTAGACTTCTATCATACATATGCAGATAGCAAGATATCCCATTTACTTATAATCAAGTAAATAATGTTAATAATCTTTCCCGCGCAATTGCGCGGGTTTACCGAACTTGTTAAGGAATATCTTTGAACAATAAAAGATAAGAATTACTGAGCATGTTCAAAGTATGTCGACATCTTTTCTTATGTAAATCCTCTTTCATATTTACAATCTTGGAACCGATTATACCACACTTCCAAACAAGTTTAGAACTGGTTCATCTGTATTCCAAGACAACTATGTGATTGATCAAATATCAATTCACTAATCATGGGTTTACGGTTTTACCAAACACAAGGATCGGTTCTACCTCCATATGGTTACTAGGACGGGTTACATCAATTACCAGGATCGGTTACGTCGATTACCAGGACCGGTTACCATATTCTCATGGTATTACTTGTGATCGGTTACACAATTCACTAGGATCGGTTATACCAATTACTAGGACCGGTTACGCCAATTAAAAGGATCTATTACACAATGCTTTTGTGATCAGTCACACCAATTACTAGGATCGGTCACACCAATCACAAATATCGATCATACTATCTTAGGTGATTACTTAGGATCGGTTACACTAATAAAAGTCATACCAATACATAAATCAGGCAATGTGACTATTTTTACCAAGATACATAACAAGTTATGATCAGTTCTACTAACTCACACATATTGGCACTGTAAGGATGCACTTTCCAACACATTTAAGTGTTAGGGTGCGAAGGACCTTCCTCACCAAGTACCTGTTGAGGAACTTCTTCCTTCTTATTTTTAGGGACATAGTTGTGTTCCCTTTGTTGATGGTGGTTTTTAAACAAAGGGTAAAATCGTAAAACCCTAAATAACCTAATGTCACCGGTGACACATTTATTAGAACATTTAATGCATGTAGTCGAGAATTAATAGGGGTATTTTTTTCAAATTAGGTTACAACGAACAAAACCCTAATTCCACTCCGTGCCAATGGCAAATCATGCCACCCACACCTAGCCCAAGCTAGCCGCGCCATGCCAAACGCACTCGCCTTGGCCCTAGCTATGCTAGTCACACCAAGCGCGCCAAAGCATGCCAACCATGCTAGCCGCACCTCCGTGCCAATGGCAAATCATGCCACCCACACCTAGCCCAAGCTAGCCGCACTCCGTGCCAATGGCAAATCATGCCACCACACCAAACGCGCCAAAGCATGCCAACCATGCTAGCCGCACCTCCGTGCCAATGGCAAATCATGCCAGCCACACCAAACGCGCCAAAGCATGCCAACCATGCTAGCCGCACCTCCGTGCCAATGGAAAATCATGCCCCACACCTAGCCCAAGCTAGCCGCACTTCTCGTGCCAATGGCAAATCATGCCAACCACACCAAACGCGCCAAAGCATGCCAACCATGCTAGCCGCACCTCCGTGCCAATGGCAAATCATGCCACCCACACCTAGCCCAAGATAGCCGCACCTCTCGTGCCAATGGCAAATCATGCCACCACACCAAACGCGCGCCAAAGAATGCCAACCATGCTAGCCGCACCTCCGTGCCAATGGCAAATCATGCCGCCCACACCTAGCCCAAGCTAGCCGCGCCATGCCAAACACACTCGCCTTGGCCCTAGCTATGCTAGTCACACCAAACGCGCCAAAGCATGCCAACCATGTTAGCCGCACCTCCGTGCCAATGGCAAATCATGCCGCCCACACCTAGCCCAAGCTAGCCGCGCCATGCCAAACACACTCGCTTTGGCCCTAGCCGCGCCGGGTCACGCCACGCCAAGCCAAACACCCTTACCTTGGCCCTAGCCGCGCCATGCCAAAGTAGCGCCCGCACCTAGGCTTGCAAACCGTGCAACATAGACCAAATTGGCCACGCATGCCATTGGGCACATGCCAACACGCTCGCCGGTAGCTTTTCTCACCAAGGCGTGGCCCTAATGGCCGAGCATGCCATTGGCACATGCCAACACGTCTCGGTAGTTTTTCTCACCAAGGCGTGGCCCTAATGGCCGAGCATACCACCGGCACATGCCAACACGCTCGCTGGTAGCTTTTCTCACCAAGGCGTGGCCCTAATGGACACGCATGCCATTGGCACATGCCAACACGCTCGCTGGTAGGTTTTCTCACCAAGGCGTGGCCCTAATGGCCGAGCATGCCATTGGCACATGCCAACACGCCGCCGGGTAGCTTTTCTCACCAAGGCGTGGCCCTAATGGCCGAGCATGCCATTGGCACATGCCAACACGCCGCCGGGTAGCTTTTCTTACTGTGTCGTGGCCCTAATGGCCGAGCATGCCATTGGCACATGCCAACACGCTCGCCGGGTAGCTTTTCTCACCGGGCGTGGCCCTAATGGCCGAGCATGCCATTGGCACATGCCAACACGCCCCCGGGTAGCTTTCTTACCAGGTCGTGGCCCTAATGGCCGAGCATGCCATTGGCACATGCCAACACGCTCGCTGGTAGCTTTTCTTACCAGGCCATGATCCGAATTGGCCACGCATGCCATTGGCACATGCCAAACACGCACGCTGGTAGCTCAACTTGCAAGCCGTGCAACCTAGGCCAACTTGGCCATACGCGCCATTGGCACATGCCAAAACCCACGCTGGTAGCCTAACTTGCAAACCGTGCAACCTACCGCCAAGGCATTCCGCACATGCCATTGGCACATGCCACACACGCCACTAGCAGCTCTATGCATTGCCACTTACACTCAACGTATAACCTACCACCAAGGCATTCCACACATGCCATTGGCACATGCCACACACGCCACTCGCGCTCTTGCATTGCCACTTGCGCCGAGGTGCAACCTGCAACAAAGGCATTCCGCACATGCCATTGGCACATGCCACACGCGACCTAGCAGCGCCATTTGTACTCAAGGTGCAACCAACACTCGAGACATCAACACAAACTGGGGGATGCTTTCAGGGTCTTGGTTTGGCGGTCACAGCTTGCAGCGTACACTACGCTCACATTAAGAAAGCGTGAATAAGAATAAAGCGCTCAAATAAATGAGGAAACAATGGTGAAAACGTTTTCACCCATAAACACCTTGCGGTTACCACCTCCTCCCATTATTTCACCCTTTACTCTCTTCCTTCATGAGGCCAGGGTACGTTTCAATCTCGACTTGTATAAATAGGTCTTACCTATTTCCACCAGACAACAAGTCTCGGTCAGGAGAAAAATACAACACTCTCGTAAAAGGCAACTTTGCAAGCTCTCCAAAAAGCTTTCATCTCTTGCAAGCTTCCTCGCTTTCACTTTCTCGATACAAGTCGAGACACTACTCTCCCAGCACTATTCTGGTCTCAACACCTTTCTTTGCTTCCTCCCCAAATCAACCCTTCTCCTCCACTTTGTGACCGAAGCAAGTCTGGAACGACCATTTCTTGGTTTAGGCCGGACTTGTACAGATCGATCTCTCGAATCTAGAAAGTGCTCACGTGCAAAGACATTTGTTTAGGGTTTAAACCAGTTTCTCACTCACCTACCGAATTTACCAAAATCGGCGGAAACGATTTTTACCCATAAACAATTGGCGACCACAATGGGAGGATTGATCTATCTGGGCTACAATGTCGACTGTCGATCTCGTTCTTCGACCCGGATGTCAAGATGGTAGGGAAGGCGACTCAATCCGACTCAATCGCCAGACAACCCGGTTACCAGTTGTAAAAACTACACCGTAAAACTAGGGACTCATTGAAGATGCTACCAGCGATTGGGGACTTGTCAATGGGCGATGCTACCACAAAGCCGCCTTTTACATGGAGAGGTGCGTGTTCGCAAAACCTATGGAGTGAGTAAATTTAGATCGGGGCAAGATATACGATCTGTTTTTAGGTTCTTAATAAACTCACATACTATCGTCTTGTGCCTATTGCTAGCACACACTTTCATAAAAGCAATATTCCTTTCAAAAAACATAATCGTAGTTATATTATCAAAACCATTCATCCCGTAAATAATCTAATATCCTCAAAAGCTACCAACTTACTCTATCAAAACCAGTCCGAACTTTGAACCGGACATCCAAGATGTTTTTCAAAAAAAAAAGAAAGAAGAAGAACCTAAACGAAAGTTTAACGGAGAGAAACATTCAAGGAAAATCATCCAACAGAGGTCCATTTCTTCTTAGAGAAAGTCAACTTTGCATCTTCAAGAGCCTCTCTCTTCATAGTTAACATCTTGGAAAGCTTTTCGAGTTCTACCTCCCGTCGTGCAATCTCCTCTGCAGAAAGGCTTTCGATTGTCGCATCTTTCGACTTCCGGATCTCAAAGCAAGGCCTTCGACAAACCACGAAGCGTTGAACACCTTTTCTACACACACCGTCGCGATGGTGCTCCGGTCGGCAATAACGTCTTGAGAACGGTGTGGCCAGTCACCTCACGCATGTCCTCGATGGAAGATAAAGCCTCTTCCACACGCTTAACCAGCAAAATCGACTAGTGACCTTCTTGGTTATGGCCATATGTCCATACTTCTCCCAGATTCTGGTGTACAACGCCTCATACTTAGCCGAAGACGCTGAAACCGCCAACCAAGACATGACCCGGATAAGGAACCAAGTACGGGGATCGAAAATGGCGCCTGCAACTGGCCTCACGACTCGCAAAGGGTCTTTTTCCATGTCTACGGCAGCAACCATCAGAGAATCAACCACCGTTTGAACCACATCTGTGCCCGGCAATTGGATAACTCTCATCTCCAAGTCACCGGCTGTGGTCACCAAAGGCAAGTTTTCGTGTGGCTCCACCCCAGAATCGTCCTCCGAACCGGATTCCTCCTGCGAACTTGAGTTAGACATTTTTCAAAAGAAGAAACGGAAGAAGAAAGAAAATAAGCGCGAAACTCACCGAACCACTTCCGAAAAAGAACCGGTCTTGCCGGAGGAATCACTCTCACTTGTCGAAATTTCTTCTTTCTCCCGACTCATCACCGCTATGAGAAGGCTCAGTGCCGCCGGAATTCTTCGAAGAAATTGCCGTCTCCTGGCAACGTGTAAGGGCAGTGAAAGCATTAACACTACCGAAGCCCTGGAAGAAACAAGACACATGTTTTCAGCAGAAATTCACGTGTTTTGAGACAAACCAACAAGGAGGCGACACATACCTGGTTATTGGAAGAACTGAAAGACACGAGAGATGCGGGAGGATCTTTTAAACCGCCCGGAACCCGCCAGCACGATTCTTCGTTATCTGTTCCTTTGTCTGGGGACTTTCCGAGTTGCCAGGCAACTTTTGCTTGGGATCTCTCAACATTGTATACTTCTTCAAAACTGCTTGGGAAGGTTTACAACGAACATTCTCCACCACGTTATTTACAAAATCTTGGATCATAATGAACTCATCGTACCAGAACTCATTATAGCCAAAAGTTGTCGAAGTTACTCTTCCCGTTTGAAAGAAGGGAAGGCGGATACCCGGCTCAAGGGCACTGGCATTTAGGGAGGCATGAAATGAATCCTTAGGAACCACCATCTGGTAAGCAAGAGGCACCCCTTGATCGAAACCCATGTGACGAGCAGCACGGTCAATATTGTAAGCAGCTATTCGGAAAGACCCCATGAAGAAAGACGACATGCAGCCGGACATGCAACTTTGAATAAACAAGTTTTCACCAACACTCAAGTTGCCGTCAGAAGATAAAGACATGATCGGAGCAGAAGCAAAGGTGTCAATTTGAGTCACCGACCTATGGACCGGCTCCCATGGGCGAAACCGATTTCATGCGACTTATCGAGAAGACTAACCAAGATCATGCCAACTCTTGGACGCCTGTTCACCCATCGAAGAATTCGGAGCCGCCCAACTCGCGGGAATCGAAGGCAACGGTTTGAGCATACTTCTCAAAGTGCTCCCATAACCAGGCTTGCAGAAAAAGCAACGTGCACATATGAATCCACTTTCATGAAACCATTCGAAACTCGTATGTTCGCAACTAGGTGATCCAGATGCACATACAGGGAACCAAGGAATAGCTTGCCAATGGGAAGAACTTCACCTTTTGCTAACTTCACAAAGAATCACTAGCAAACTGGTCTTATTTCCTTCTTGCCAGAACCGTCATCAAAAATGTCTCTAGACAACCAGAGAGCCAAAAATGCCGCAACATGAAGATCATCGTTTTCGTTTAGGTTCCACTGTTCGGAAACCATTGAGATATCCACCAGTTGTAAAAGCACCTTTCATCCTCTTTGGACAGTAATCCTTCGACTTCGCAGTGGAGTCTTTTCGAGCGTAATCTCCCAACTTAGCGACAAGGTCATCCCGCATCTTCTCCTCACCTTCAGACAATCGGATATTAAGATTCTCGGTTACCGGAAGATTCAGCAAGAGAGCCACGCTCTCCAAGGAGAAAGTTATTTCTCCCCATCTACATATGATCGTATGGGTGTCCGAACACCATCTGGAGATGAAAGCAACCAAGCCCGGATATCCTTCCTATCCGGAGATTTATCAAGCTCGACAAAGATTAATAATCTGCGCCGAGTCAAGCTGGTATTTATGTGCTCCATACTCACCATGAACTCAACCCATCTATCAAAAGAACGCAATGGGCTTTGACACATCCTGAAATCAATGTTGGAAGAAGAATATACCCCTTTATGAAGACATGACCGTATGGTGTTCTCTGGGCGAACCGAACGTGTCTTCTTTTCATCTTCACCACCGGTCCCACCAATTGCGCCCAACTTCCCAACGTCGCCCAAGTTGCACCGGTCCCACCAATTGCGTCCAACTTCCCAAGTCACGCCAGCTAGCACACTCAGCTTCCCCACCTTGCACCAGTCCCGCCAGCTAGCGCGATCAGCTTCCCACTTTGCGCCGGTCCCTCCAGCTAGCACGCTCTGTTTCTCAACTCGCGTCAACTTCTCAATGCCGCCCAGCTTCCTGTTTCTCAATGACGCCGACTTCCCAATTGTGCCAGCCTCCGATTTGTGCAAAATCGCCGAGGCAAGGATTCCAAATCATATTTATAAAAAGGTCAGACAAGCCTCCTCAATTCTCTTTACGATTTGCTGCTGATAGTTTGTCACCATCTTATGCCTACCTCGCAACAAAGCTCCTGTCCCGAGCTAAGCATTGGACTTAATGTTGATGGTGGTTTTTAAACAAAGGGTAAAATCGTAAAACCCCAATTAACCTAATGTCACCGGTGACACATTTATTAGAACATTTAATGCATGTAGTCAGTAATTAATAGGGGGTATTTTTTTCAAATTAGGGTTACAACGAACAAAACCCTAATTCCTCTCCGTGCCAATGGCAAATCATGCCAGCCACACCTAGCCCAAGCTAGCCGTGCCATGCCAAACGCACTCTGCCTTGGCCCTAGCTATGCTAGTCACACCAAGCGCGCCAAAGCATGCCAACCATGCTAGCCGCACCTCCGTGCCAATGGCAAATCATGCCAGCCACACCTAGCCAAAGCTAGCCGCACCTCTGTGCCAATGGAAAATCATGCCAGCCACACCAAACGCGCCAAAGCATGCCAACCATGCTAGCCGCACCTCCGTGCCAATGGCAAATCATTCCAGCCCACACCTAGCCCAAGCTAGCCGCACCTCTCGTGCCAATGGCAAATCATGCCAGCCCACACCAAACGCGCCAAAGCATGCCAACCATGCTAGCCGCACCTCCGTGCCAATGGAAAATCATGCCGCCCACACCTAGCCCAAGCTAGCCGCACCTCTCGTGCCAATGGCAAATCATGCCAGCCACTCCCAACGCGCCAAAGCATGCCAACCATGCTAGCCGCACCTTCGTGCCAATGGCAAATCATGCCAGCCACACCTAGCCCAAGCTAGCCGCACCTCTGTGCCAATGGCAAATCATGCCGCCACACCAAAAACGCGCCAAAGCATGCCAACCATGCTAGCCGCACCTCCGTGCCAATGTCAAATCATGCCAGCCCACGCCTAGCCCAAGCTAGCCGCGCCATGCCAAACGCACTCGCCTTGGCCCTAGCTATGCAAGTCACACCAAACGCGCCAAAGCATGCCAACCATGCTAGCCGCACCTCCGTGCCAATGGCAAATCATGCCAGCCACACCTAGCCCAAGCTAGCCGCGCCATGCCAAACACACTCGCCTTGGCCCTAGCTACGCGGGGTCACGCCACCCCAAGCCAAACACCCTTACCTTGGCCCTAGCCGCGCCATGCCAAAGTAGCGCCGCACCTAGGCTTGCAAACCGTGCAACATAGACCAAATTGGCCACGCATGCCATTGGCACATGCCAACACGCTCTCGGTAGCTTTTCTCACCAAGGCGTGGCCCTAATGGCCGAGCATGCCATTGGCACATGCCAACACGCTCGTTGGTAGTTTTTCTCACCAAGGCGTGGCCCTAATGGCCGAGCATGCCATTGGCACATGCCAACACGCTCGCTGGTAGCCTTTCTCACCAAGGCGTGGCTCTAATGGCCGAGCATGCCATTGGCACATGCCAACACGCTCGCTGGTAGCTTTTCTTACCAGGCCGTGGCCCTAATGGACGAGCATGCCATTGGCACATGCCAACACGCTCGCTGGTAGCTTTTCTCACCAAGGCGTGGCCCTAATGGCCGAGCATGCCATTGGCACATGCCAACACGCTCGGTGGTAGCTTTTCTTACCAGGTCGTGGCCCTAATGGCCGAGCATGCCATTGGCACATGCCAACACGCTCGCTGGTAGCTTTTTCTCACCAGGGCGTGTCCCTAATGGCCGAGCATGCCATTGGCACATGCCAACACGCTCGCTGGTAGCTTTCTTACCAGGCTGTGGCCCTAATGGCCGAGCATGCCATTGGCACATGCCAACACGCTCGCTGGTAGCTTTTCTTACCAGGCCATGATCCGAATTGGCCGCGCATGCCATTGGCACATGCCAAACACGCACGCTGGTAGCTCAACTTGCAAGCCGTGCAACCTAGGCCAACTTGGCCATACGCGCCATTGGCACATGCCAAAACCCACGCTGGTAGCCTAACTTGCAAACCGTGCAACCTACCGCCAAGGCATTCAGCACATGCCATTGGCACATGCCACACACGCCACTTGCACATGCATTGCCACTTACACTCAACGTACAACCTACCACCAAGGCATTTCCCACATGCCATTGGCACATGCCACACACGCCACTAGCAGCTCTGGCATTGCCACTTGCGCTCGAGGTGCAACCCGCAACAAAGGCATTTCGCACATGCCATTGGCACATGCCACACGCGCCCTAGCAGCGCCACTTGCACTAAAGGTGCAACCAACACTCGAGACATGAACACAAACCGGGGATGCTTTCCGTGGTCTTGGTTTGGCGGTCACAGCTTGCAGCGTACACTACGCTCACATTAAGAAAGAGTGAATAGGAATAAAGTGGTCAAATAAATGAGGAAATAATGGAGAAAACGTTTTCACCCATAAACACCTTGCGGTTACCACCTCCTCCCATTATTTCACCCTTTACTCTCTTCCTTCATGAGGCCAGGGTACGTTTCAATCACGACTTGTATAAATAGGTCTTACCTATTTCCACCAGACAACAAGTCTCGGTCGGAGAAAAATACAACACTCTCGAGAAAAGGCAACTTTGCAAGCTCTCCAAAAGCTTTCATCTCTTGTAAGCTTCCTAAGCTTTCACTTTCTGATACAAGTCGAGACACTACTCTCCCAGAAATATTCTGGTCTCAACACCTTTCTTTGCTTCCCTCCCTAAATCAACCCTTCTCCTCCACTTTGTGACCGAAGCAAGTCTGGAACGGCCATTTCTTGGTTTAGACCGGACTTGTGCAGATCGATCTCTCGAATCTAGAAAGTGCTCACGTGCAACACATTTGTTTAGGGTTTAAACCAGTTTCTCACTCACCTACCGAATTTACCAAAATCGACGGAAACGATTTTTACCCATAAACACCCTTGTACGGGTTTCAGATTCATCCACTCTATCAGGAATATTGCGTGATGCTATATCCTTGATTACATCTTGTGCCTAGGATGGTATGTTCTTTGTATTCGAACCCGTGTGATCTTGATCTGCCATTGAATAGATTGCAGATGTCTTTTGTTCAAGACAATCTATATGTCCTCTTAAGGTATCCATTCCTTGTCGAAAATGTTTTTCTAAACACTTATCAAGGTATACCTTTCGACATGTCTCTGTAAGAAGTTCTTCTATAAGGATATTATTCCTTATTTGTGAATGCTCCAACGATTGAGTAAGAAATTCACACTCTGAAGTTTGCTGATATACTTTATTGCACAAGGTCAATTTTTGTTCTAGATAATCAGCCAGATTATTCTCGAAAGACCGAGTGTTTCTCGCTTTCCTTCACATATTCTTACATTTAATTGAACAATAAGTTCTAGGACATCATCTAGGCTGTCAATGGTTTTTTCCTCTTCTGAATAGTTTTCAACATGTTTGAAGAATCTTTCTAACATTTTACGAAATTCAGAACTTGGACAGACCAGTGAATCAAATCTCTTTTCTCTCTTAGAAATATAAGATTTTCCACTAGTGATTCGAGTCGGATCCAAAACATGTTCCTTTGTTTTTGGATTCATTCTTTTCTGATCAGAATCCTGATCCTTAATCAAGTTATCAGTCTTAGACTTTTTCCTTGATTTTCGAAAAGATTTTCGAGACCAATTTCCATTGACCTTTTCTGAATCCATATTCTCAACATCTTGATGAACGTTAACTGAGTTCTTCATAAGTTTAGCTTTGCATTTTCTTATTTTGACTCATTTCTTATAGTTTGGATCGCACCAAACACAAATTGTTAGATCTTTTCGTGTTTGCCTACTCTGATACCAATTGAAAAGACGAGGGTACCCAAATACACCATAGTCTTTTATTTTGATCACAACCTATACAAGACCCACTGTGTATAAACCTCTTGGAGCAACAATCACTCAAGGAATATTTCAACACAGTGTCCACTTGATATAGGGTTAGTCCGAACTGGCCTAACTCGTGAATTAAATATCAAGAGCAAGTGGAGAAAACCAATACACTTTGTGTGATCGTATATGGATTTGGAATCGATACAATACAACAACAAAGTAATCACTTGATAAAAGGTACGGTAATAACCGAAACCAATAAGCTCAATATCAAGTGCCCTGTTAACGTACAAAGTGCAATTTACTTTAATTATAATAAAATAATTATAATGCGGAAAGATAAAGTAAATGACATAGCAAGATTTTGTTAACGAGGAAACCACAAATGCAGAAAAACCCCGTGACCTAGTCCAGAATTGAATAATCTCAGAATTAAGCCGCTATACAAAATCAACACTAACTTCGTATAGTTGAGACCAAACAACTAAACCTATAGTTCACTTATTTTCTTCAGTATCCCTGCGCATCCGACATTCAATAAGTCCACGCAATGGATCAATTCCTTTGGATCGTATTCCAAACAGTAAAAGAACGACCAATCTCTTTGGTAACAACTCTATTGATTCTTTCCAATGAAGATATCTCAAGTCATATGCAAAGGCTCTTCCGTTTAACCAATAAACTCCCTTGCCTGGTTAGATCAATACAATCTTCAATTACCGAAGTAATAAGATCCGGATTTGTACCAATCAAATAGAACTCAAGAAATCTATTATTGCTACCGATCTCATGCAACTAATCAATCGAATAAATCCGATATTAGTTGGATCCTAGACGATCAAGTTTTATGCGCACCAAAGATATAGAAACCAAATAAGAAATCTTCTTTATCTTCAAATCTTCTTAGATCTTCAATAAACACCTGCACAACACAACTTGAATCTCTTGTGATCAATCACGCACAAAACGGAGTCTGTTAACAATGGATTATCACAAGACGTCTTTAGATATACAAACAGTTCTAAAGATCCCGTCGATACTTCGATCTAGTTTGAGTGAATCTTATATCAGAAGAGAAGATTCTCAAGAATAAACAAACTAGGTGCAATCAAAGTTCAACAACCGTTAGTCAATCAAATCAATCGAAAACTAAATAAATTATCTAGTTTCCCACCAACGGTACTCGTAGAGCTTCTTGATCCCACAAAAGTCTTTAAACGATCGGTCGTAAGAGATTTCGCCTAATTAGGGTACTTTCCTCTCCGGATAGACGGATCCACCAGTAACAACACAAATGAGTAGTTTTGATGGCTCTTAGGATAGTTTGCTCGAAATACAAACATGGGTATTTATAGATCAATGAAGTTTGGACACCAAGGAATTTCCAAAACCGAATATTCTCAAGATATGCAATATATTTCCAAATCGATTTCCATAATTCCTGGAAATGCTTTGTCCAAAATAACCGAAATCTCACTGGAAAATCTCCAATTAGTAAATGCACATTACCAATTATAATTCTCTAGAGATATGCATAAAACTAATAACCTTAATTAAAAGATTCTTAATTTATTTTCGGTCCGAGATCTCGTTGAGTAATTAAGGAATATCTTTGAACAATAAAAGATAAGAATTACTGAGCATGTTCAAAGTATGTCGACATCTTTTCTTATGTAAATCCTCTTTCATATTTAAAATCTTGGAACCGATTATACCACACTTTTAAACAAGTTTAGAACTGGTTCATCTGTATTCCAAGAAAACTATGTGATTGATCAAATATCAATTCACTAATCATGGGTTTACGGTTTTACCAAACACAAGGATCGGTTCTACCTCCATATGGTTACTGGGACCGGTTACATCATTTACCACGATCGGTTACGTCAATTACCAGGACCGGTAACCATATTCTCATGGTATTACTTGTGATCGGTTACACAAGTCACTAGGATCGGTTACACCAATTACTAGGACTGGTTACGCCAATTACAAGGATCGATTACACAATACTTTTGTGATCAGTCACACCAATTACTAGGATCGGTCACTCCAATTACAAATATCGATCATACCATCTTAGGTGATTACTGAGGATCAGTTACACTAATAAAAGTCATACCAATACATAAGTCAGGCGCTCTGACTAGTTTTACCAAGATACGTTACAAGTTATGATCGGTTCTACTAACTCACACATAACAATACCAATAAGCCTAGCGATTTCCCTTTATATTCATAAAACAAGTTCATGAATGTACTTCCTTTAAACAAATGTAAACATTGTTTCCTAGGATGAAATCTTCACCTTTATCCATACACATAATCACAATAACATTCATACGATTATGTCAATGTCTTATATACGAAGTTCAAAAGATAAGCGTTATACTTCGTATCCCATTCCCTAACACTATGATCATGTGATCATGTCCTACTACTAGAGTATAATCATTCACAGCTTTGCAGTTATGTTTTCAATATAGTATGACTTGAAAGATACGTTAGGGAAACAGTTCAAGTCAAAATATTACTAACCTCAAGAGGAAGGATGATGTCGTCGTTGTAGCTTCTTACTTCTTCACATTCTTCAAGTCTTCGAGTAATACTTGTATGTCCCATATTCCTAATCTTTCTAGTCTAACCTATATGAAGTTGTCTCTAGTACATAATCAAGCGGCTCTTTAAATGAGTTTTGATTCACAAAAATATGACAACCAAACTTGACATACCAACGCTTGGTGGGTTCAACCGAGCTATGCTCTAAAAAGAGGTGTTATTAAGATACACCTTTCTGTTACATCATTATATATTGCACATTGATACAACCAATCTACAATGTGATTTCTTTGATTTATATGAAATTGAAAAACATGGAAGAATCTAACTGAATCCTTGAATCTCCAAGGAACCTTTTGATCATTCCCCAAAATGGCTTGCTCAATATTATCTGCATCTTCCTCAATTATCACATCAATGAGATTTAGATCTTAACTAATTGAGCTTTCCATTTTGCCTCAACCATCAAAAAAGTTGTATCAAAATTAATAATTTGGTATCCCAAAATTCTTCCAGCATTAACATGAATAACCTTCCACATAAATAATTGAATCTTTTGTAAGAAGTTTGAGATTCTCCGAAATTTGTTTCAAAGAAAATCACTGATATCCGAAGCTGCCAGAAGGTTGTTGATTGGGAGATTACCGGAACATAATTTTTTCCAACTTGAGATTGTTAAGACAATATTTGGTGAAACAATCGGATTCAACAAATCCATATCTTTGATTATATCGTCATATTCCATCGGAACTTGCTAAGGCTATGATAAATCGCTATAACATCCCAATAAAATATCAAATGGATTGAAGTAGCCATGGATAATATTTATTCAAAGCAAATAAGAAACCAGAAATCTAAAACCTATTATGTCAATAATTTGTCTTGTTGAAATTTAAATCTACTAATTACACAAAACCCAAATCTACACGGCAAATATGAAATCTCAGATCAATCCGAGTAGACCTAGAGAAATATTGAAGAGAAGTTTTAGATAACTAAAAGGAAAAAACGGTTCTGCAAAAGGCGAGAGAAAACAAGGATTTTACAGAAAAAGAAACTATTACATTTAATCTCGTCATGGTGCTTACTTGTATTTCAGCTAACATTTATTTATGTATTACAAATATTGATTGTGACCATGAGATCTGATATGTAATATTTAGTGTTCACATGTATCGACACTATTAGAATTGTTCTGTCGCAAATAGTTGATTAGCGAATTACAAAATCATTTCATTAACAAATCTTTAGCGTTCACAGGTATCAACACTATTAGAATTGTTCTGTCGCAAATAGTCAATTAGCGAATTACAAAATCATTTCATTAAAAGAAAATTGTAAACACCCAAAAAATAAAAATTATATTCAAAAAAAGCAAAATGATTCCACTAGAAAATTAAAAAAATATTTTTTTTTTACCATTCTTTTGTTTTGCGAAACAATGAAGGTTAAAGAAGGTGCAGTGACAGTGAGGTGCCGACTATTTAGAAAGTCTAGAAAAGGAAGCCTGTGTCATTCTACGAAAATGATTAACCCACCGGAAAAAATGTCGAAGACTTCACCATATGAGAAGGGTGGTGGGGCCCACTCCTGCCCTTCCCAGTGTCCGTTCGATTCGCTTTCGGTATAAATTGAAGTGCAAATCTGCGGTGTATCTTAGGCTAAGTCTTATGGTCTTCTAATCTAGCATCTAGATTGGAATCTAGAATAACCTCCTAAGTCTTATGGTAGTTCTAATCTAGCATCTAAATGCGTTGAATGGAACAACCAAACGCACTGAATGAAACAACGAAAATTAGAATTAGGTTGTGCTGAATGGAACAGCGGAACCATCTCAGCCGTCGGATCAAAAAATAAATCAATTTGCGCTGAACCATTCAGCGAAAAGTTGATTTTCTCTGCGCCGAACCATTCAACGAAACTATCTCGCTACTAGTTGGAATGCGAGATATATCCGGAAAGAAAAGTAGTGTTAAAGAATAGTCAACGCTCTTTGTGTAATCTGCGACACTTTTTGGCCAAATAGGACTTAAACTAAGTCCTATGGGCTAGATTTGACTGCTAGATTAGCCAAAAAATTTGCAGTTCAAAAAAAAAGTGTTGTCTATTTGTTAACACTAGTTCTCTCTCCTAGCAATTGCTCGCATGTGAACTAGTAGCGAGATAGTTGCATTGAATGGTTCAGCGCAATCAAAATCACCTTTTCGCGGAATGGTTCTGTGTATCTAGATTTATTTTTTAATCTGGCGGCCGAGATAATTGCGTTGAACCATTCAGCGCAACCTAAATCTACTTTTCGCCGAATGATTCAGCTCATCTAGTATGCTAGATTAAAACTACCATAGGACTTAGGAAGTTGCCTACCATAGAACATATGAGGTTGCCCTAGCTGCTAGATTAGCACACCATAGGACTTAGCCTTAGGTGCACAGTTGATCATTCTAGCCGGACCGCCTATATAGTGCAGATTGACTGTGCCTTGCTCAGAACTAAAACAACAATAAAAAGAAACAGCAGAAACGATTTTATCGTTGATGCTTTCACATTCCCAACATTGCTAATAGGGTCTCATATATCCTCCACATTAGCAGCCTTGTATATTCCCATTGGTCCTTCACTGTTTGAGACTGTCTCGAGTTTCGGTGTTGTAGCAGATGAAAACGAAAGATGCAAAGCGATCTCCCTCCAAAAAAGCAGGCGGCAGCAGCAGCAACAATGTCAAGCATTCCAATAGATGTCTACCTTAAATCCTTTTAAGGGTACCAGTGAAATCCGCAATTACCTGTAAGTGTGTTTGCAAGACTTGGTTTTCCATCATAACTAACCCTAATTTATGCATTGGGATAACAAAGATATTAAGAAACATCCGGTAATTAGCTGCATAAGTTATGATTCAATGTGTTCCAAACTACCATTAATTTGTGAATTTGATGATGCCGATGTTGTTGCCATGAATCTCCCATTCAATGATTCAGCTTACCCACATTGCTTTTTAGGTTCTTGTAATGGCTTGATGTGCATGATGTTTTGCACTATCAATGATGGTGTGCCATTCATTGGTGTTTGGAACCCAACAACTAAAGAATGAAAGGTAATACCTAAATCAAACAATAATAAAATAGACAAATGTGGCTCTGTTTATGCATTTGGTTATGAGAAACTGTAGAACAAAGAAACTGTAGAACGGCAAAGAAGTACAGAAGGTTTTGTAGTTGAAATCTATACACCTTACGAACAAATTCATGGAAAAGCATCCAGACCATCCCTTGTATGTTCCGCTCTGTCCATTATGATAGCAAATCTGGGGTGCTTGTTAATGGAGCTTGTCGTTGGCTAGGTTTAGGCAAGAGTCAAGACCCAAGAACAGAAATTCATAGTCTCTTTTGATTTTAGCGAGGAGAGGTTTGGACAACTGCAATTACCAAAAGAAGTTCTTGAGTATCCTCGTATGCTTTTTTCGGTGGGAGTGTTAAAAGGGTACCTTTGCTTACTTATTGTTGATTTTCCAGGTATTGGCATGTAACATTCTTACTTCTTACCCATCCTCCTACTTTGGACTATAATTGGTGAAATGAATTGTCATTTTGTTCAGGAAATCTCTGGCATGCAGAGAAAGCTGAGTGTCACCGTCGTCTAGAGGTATAAGTAAATTGGCTACAACAGCCTCTAGGAAAATCCAGGAAGGGCTGGTGCGGGGTATCTATTTAGAAGAGATTTGGAGGCCTATCAAGTGGGTCTGGGCATATAGACAGATTCCAATTGCTGAGATTTCATTTTTGGTTAGAGCCTTGGGTTGTTTCTGACTCAAGGTCAGTCATCCAAGTCTTTAAGCAGAATAGTCCCTAGGGCTGTCCAGAAGAGATGGTATAATATCAAAGAAGATTGCAGAAGTTGTAGTGAGGGAAGTAAATTTTGAAGCTGTTTGTCTTGCTATAGTAGCAACTCTTGACACTGGCACAGTGGAAGACTGCCTTGGCAGACTTATCCACTTGCGAATTTTTATATAGTTTTACATAGGGTGCAGTCTAAGACTTTGATTTTAAGACATTAAATTGACAATAAAGTTCATGGATGTTGCTTCCCTTCTAAGGCCATTTTGTTTCCATGACCCACCTCATAAAACTCATTTATATGTAGTGAAGTGGGTAGGATCTCAATGGTAGGGAGATCGGATTTATTACTAAATTGCATCTTGACAGGCCTAATATTACTAAAATGATTACTTATTGTTCCTAATTCTGCAACTTAAAAAACAATAACTTAAAAATTCCTATATCAATCTCTCTTAAACTCCAATTATAAGCATTTCATATTCAATTTTTTCTTTGAAAGTTGGTTACACCCTTCCATCTCAAGTAGGATATGGAGTTGGATTGATCAACCACTACAACCTTATTCCTAACTGGAAAATATTGGCCAAAATAATCACCAACAGAGATTACCAAAATACCCCTAGTCTTTGCAGCTGTTTTTGTGAACTTTTAAAAACAATCCAATATTCACTTCACAATGGGTGCTGGCATAGAGTAGGACTTTCACATTAGGCTCGATATAGACTGCTGTACAACAAGAGCTAGTTCTGAAAATAATCGCACCATGCTAGGCCTAGAGGGAAACTCTTCCACTTGTAGTAGTATAACAACAGGTTTTGAAGTAATTGAAATTTGGGTATTTTGGACCTCTTACATTGAATCAGTGGGAATCCTATGTGAGAAGAGCAAAACAGAATCCAAACTAACTTGATCCTTAGAATTTCATATGTTGTCTACGCTAAGAATGTCAACACTTAATTATTATGCAAAAATTGTCTGGCAAAGAATGACCAACAACCTCCATCCCTACGGCTACAACTTAAAAGGAACCAGCAACATATACAAAAATCCAGAAACAAACATATGTAGTAGAAGAAGTTGATTCATCAAAAGACTAGCTAGTATAATATGGCTAAGGTATACCACTTGGTCTTGGGAATTCAAGGACTAATAACGATTCTAATTGCCACTTTCATTGTTCTTATAGTTTATATAACAGGCAAAAGTGCATGGCTCGTTTTTGAAGATATTCTTACGACGTCCACGACTACACTAAAGGGTTATAGCGAATCTGTATCGTTAACGTCAAGTTGTGATCTGTTTTCAGGTAAGTGGGTGTACGATAACTCGACATATCCTTTGTATTCTGAGAAACAGTGCTCATTCATGTCTGATCAGTTGGCATGTGAGAAGTTTGGAAGAAAGGATCTAAGCTATCAGAATTGGAGATGGCAGCCTGACCAGTGTGACCTACCAAGGTCATTACAGTTCTTTACCTTCTCTAACTTTGTTCATATCTTCCGATTTAAACTTGGATTCAACTAATTGTTTTGTTTTTCTTTGGGTTTCATGTTGGATGGGAATACAAACCAAAATCTGTTCTTTCAAAACTGAAGTTAAACTGTTTATATATTGATGTAAAACAAGCTAGGTTCAATGCCACATCATTACTGGAGAGATTGAGAGGGAAAAGGATGGTTTATGTTGGAGATTCACTGAACAGAAATCAATGGGTTTCCATGGTTTGTCTGGTGGAATCTGTAATCCCATCAGCATTCAAGTCTATTAACACCAATGGCTCTCTCATCACCTTTAAAGCCATTGTAAGTTCTCTCATTCTCCCTAGACTCCAGGAGGTAAATATGTATACACTATATACGGTTCTAACTGAGCTATGTCTGACCACAAAATCTGTAGGAATATAATGCAACCATTGAGTTTTATTGGGCACCATTATTGGTTGAATCGAATTCGGACGATCCCGTGAATCATCGATTACCAGACAGAATAGTGAGAGCTCAAGCAATCGAGAAACATGCAATTCATTGGACGGATGCCGACATACTTGTCTTCAATTCTTATCTTTGGTGGAGAAGACCCAGAATGAAAGTCTTGTAAGTTGTATATCTAGTACATTCAACCGTTTGCTCATGTCTTTCCCTTCTTGTCGCTAATCAAATTCATGTGTTTCTGACCAGATGGGGTTCTTTTGAACACCCCGATGAAGGAATGTACAAAGAGATAGAAATGCTGCGCAGCTATGAACTGGCTCTGAAAACATGGTCTGATTGGCTTGAAATTCATGTCAACCACACCAAGACCGAGCTGTTTTTTATCAGCATGTCACCTACACACTTCTGGTAAAGCATTTCTTTCTATATACCTCTACACACACTAGTCACTCTACCTGACACTTACCAATCATTAAAATTCAACAGGGCAGATGAATGGAGCACGGCCAAAGAAGGTAATTGTTACAATGAAACCGAGCCAATTTCGCAAAAACATTACAGAGGTAGAGGATCAGACCCCAAAATGATGAACGTGGTCGAGAAAATGCTTGACGAGTTGAAAACTAGAGGTGTTAACGTAAAAATACTCAACATAACACAACTGTCGGAATACAGAAAAGAAGGTCATCCCTCTATGTATAGAAAACAATGGGATCCTTTAACTCCAGAACAAATATCAAACCCTGCAAGTTATTCTGATTGTATTCATTGGTGCCTCCCTGGAGTTCCCGATACTTGGAACGAGCTCCTTTATGCTTACATTTTTTCCTAATGAAGAGTTTTGTGAAAAATGTTTAAAACTAAGATTAATTCCTAATGACAAATTGAAATAGTCTGCAACATTAATTTTGGGTATCTTGTCCCTATGTCGATTTTAAATGCATTTGTCAAACAATGATTTTGCACATACTGTGTAGAATCTCGTGGCGAACCCCGGGAGGGAAACGGTATTTTTTCTCTCCCGGTACACCATTTGCGTTTGTCAAAATACGTGGAGAGATAGGTTTACCCTGACTTTCCGTCCAGAATTATTTTAATATTAATTTCCGATAACGAGGTGGGTTTTCGGCCGATAAAAGCTTCGGCAAGGGTCTTGTTTGTACCATATGCAAAATTGCGGCACTCAGGGATAGATTGATGTCTGGGCCCGATCTGGCTGCCATTCTAGTCTATCACCCCAGTCTTCCAGCAAGTCAGGTCCATCAGTCAAACGCCATCCAAATCATTTTAGATTGCTGATATTAGGCGTTATTTTTTGTTTTGTTTATTTGTTGATTACTTCTCGTTACTGGCAAGTTCTTGTGGGGGAGTTTTGTTAATTTCAGAAACGAGTGGTACTTTTTTCCCCAGAAGAAGAACATCTTCTTCGCTTTGAAGGAAAAAAAAAAAAAATTTAACAAGATCAAAGGCTCCTACTGGTTTTTATTGGTTTTTATGGTGGTTTAATCTATCTCATGGTGATGGTGTTAAAGAGCACGAACTTAGTTCTTTGCAAAAAACAATTATTTTCAGCAACACCCTCTGGAGCAACAACAATATACCGAACAATAACAACAACAACTTCGACGGTAACAACATCCACAACAACATTGATGTGATTTGTAGATAGTGGTAAAAAGGATTCGGTTCTCGAACTTGTGAAAATTCGATTTTAGATTCAAATTCAAAATAGAAAACTAGAAGACTCAAATTGAAGTTGTTATCAAGATTATAAAAAGCATCGAGACTCAGGATTCCAGCATTGACAAATTAAGTGATTCAATCTAATCGATATTCATGCAATTCTTTGTGTTTAAAGTGATTCTAATTTATTGCTTGTAGTAGATTTTCGAAGTAACAATTGTAAACATTAATCATGAAACATCAAATGTTTAAAACTAAGCATGCTCCATCAAAACGAATCACAATCATTCAATAAAAATCAATTTTCCAATATTAGTTCTGTAAAGACCCTCAAGCTCGTCAACGCTATTAGACTAGTCAAGAGACGTCTTAGCCGATAATAACTCGATTAGTTTAACACGAAAGTAAATTAATAGATAGTAATCTAACAACGATCTAGATACGAATTTAGTACTGTTGGATAGATCTCGAAAAATTATGCGAATTAGATCGACTACTCAAGCGTGACATCGAGTACCGGATTTAAGAAGATATCATGGGATTAACATGAAGGGTAAAAGCGTCTTTTTATCGGGGTATTGTGTGGCTGCCTTAGCCTGTTGCCGAGTGTCCCAATAAAATTCTCTTTGGTCTTATCTAACCAAATCGATCAGATAAACGTACATTTCTTATCTTTTTCCTTCCTTCCTTCCTTCTTCTTCCTTCTTCCTTCTTCTTATTCGTTTTTCTTCTCTACTTTTCTTCTGTCGACTTTTGAGAGATGAGTTTGAGACTCGGTTAGAGAGAATCAATTGATGTGGATATGCAGATGTTAAGGGTGATTGTGTTGATATAATTAACGAATTCAAGACTTCACAGAGAAGGTAAATTATAGATTGAATTTTAGGGTTTTTGTTTAGGGATGAAGAATCAGGAAGAATAGATTCAGATCGAGGATAGATGATGGTGATGATGTTCAATTAGATGATTCAGATTCAATGAAAGGGTGAAACAGAGAATCAGAATTATGGTTAACGAGAAACTCTTATGAAGATTAGAAGATGAATTTGAGGTTCTAAGAGATCGATTGGAGATGGGTTTTTGGTTGATTAGTGGATTCAAATTAAGTAGTGGTTAATAAGAAATTAGAGACCGGGTTTGTTTGATCTGATGAGTATGGATAGTTTGGTGATGTGTTGCGGGATTAATTCGAGTAAAGAGAAATTCGATGTTAGATGCTTGATTGAATCCATTCTGAGGTAACTAATATTTTATGGTTAACTTTAGAAAGTTGTTCTTTTTGATTGTTGAATGTGCGAGTTATAATTGAAGCTAAGTTTTGAATTGAATATGGAGTCCAAATGGTAATGAAAGTATCAGTTGAGTTATAATAATGTTGAGTTGATTGAACTGAAGTAAGAAGTGTTGAAAGGTTGAATTGGGAGTTCTAGAGTTGAAGTGGCAGTTAGCTGTGTTGGTGGTCTGAGATGATGGTTGTTTGTCTGTTGAGATGGCAAGTGTTGTGAAGTGATTTGGTAGTGAACTATGATACCTACAGGTGGAGATGCAAGTTGAACTCAATTGAGTTGGTAGAGATTTAGGATCGAGTATGAAGTGTTGAATGTTATACCATGAGAATAAAGAGGATGCCGTGAGAATTGTAGAATTCAATTGTTGGCAGTGTTGCTAGATAAGATTGATTGTATTAGAATCGAGTTACAGAACTTGGAAATGGTTGTAGGATTGAATAGATAGTCCTATAGATTCTAGTTGTTTGTGGGAAGTGGCTGAGACTGAAACAGTGATGCAGAGATTGTAATGGAGTTTCAATTGTAGATTAGTGGTGTGGGTGGTTTGGGACAGTGGTGTATCTGTGTATTCTAAGTTATAAGTGTTATAGATTGATCTGGGTGAATGAGATTGTGAGATGAATTTACTTATGGTGGTGATGGTAAAATGAAAATGAGTGTACAAACTTGGGGTTGGTAATGTTATTGTTTGTCGGAGTCTAGTTGTTGCTGATGAAAAGAACTGAAATGAGGTTAGATGAAGTTGCAGTTGGATATTAAAAAGGTGTTAGCTGTATCTAGAGATAGAGTTAGAGTTGGAATGGTTGTGTAGTAAGCTGAAATGAAATGTTTGTATGACTGTTTTGTAAGAATGAAGGTTAGATGAACATTGGAATTGAATCTCTGCGGTAAGAGGCTTGCAGTTGCTGTCTAAAGGTAAGCTGAAGTTGTAATTATGATTATGTTATGAAGTTATTTTAGAATTGAATGAAATGTATATAGTTTTAGTTTGGTAGAATTGAAATATAGGTAAGAGTCTTGGTGTGTTGCACCATGATTGTTCCTTAATGTTGTTTGGCCTGAGTAAGGGCCTTAGTTTGTATAAACCTGATTCAGTCTTGTGGACTGAGTTTCACTACCTTGACCTGAGTTGGATCGTTGACCGATTCATATTTGACCATTGACCCTGGACTTTGACTTGACGTGGACTGTTAATAGACCTGTGACCGTTAGTTGAACCGAATGGTCAGGGCCTTAGATTAATGGGCTGGATTAATGGACTTGGGTTTAGGCATAGTTTCATACTTTGATTGTTTGGACCTCTTATGGTTTGAGTTAGTCTTTGGTTCCTTCTACAAAATTGTAGATACTCATAAGACTTAGCTATTGGGCCATAGAATCAATCTAATCGGATTAGTAAACCCTCAGATGACTTAAGTAGATAATGAAAAGGTGTGGAACCTTAAATGGGCTTAGAACCATTAGATAAACTTGTATGATTCTTGTGTGTGCCGTTTCGGTTAGATTCTTAGAGTTCTTGTGTGATTAACAGTTAGTCTGTATTAACAACGATCGATTCAAAGGATGAACCAGTGGATCGTGGATCTCGAGGTAGGCGTGGCTTGTCATCAAAAGAGGTGGGAATACATTTGACTCTTTTGTAACCATTGTTGTTTCTTTTACAAAAGTTTTGTTTATTAAACTTATCCATTGTCAGTTTGTGTATTCCATGCTTTATTTAGTTTGCATTTCGATTGTTCTGTTGATTCTGTTAATCTTTCCATGGTTTGGAAATGACCTGTTATGTTTTGTTTTCAATATGAATTGTTATGGGAAATGAGAATTTCCACGTGTGGTACATATGATACGCTCCTTCATTTATATCTACATGAATTCGAGTGTTTATGCCTAATAGGTGTGTAAGGAATTGGTCGACACTAATATAAACTAATAGGGTGTGTAAGGAATTGGTAGACACTCAATATATACATTGTTTGAAGAAGGAGTTTGTCCATATACATGTTTGTTTATTTCAGTGACTTGGTCACTTCTTAATGTTTGGGAAAACATGTATTGTTTTCCAAATTTTGTGCATGATTACTTAAAAGTTAAATGTTATATTCCTACTGGGCACCCCTTTTAGGGATGATGTGCTCACCCATTCCCACTTTCAGTTTCAGAGACAGATCAGAGTTGCGTAGCGAAAGCTTCAAGCGTTGACTTCGTTAGTTGGTTAACTTCTGCTATGTTTATAATGTTGTATATTCTATTTGTTAACCAAATGACTATTGTATATGTATCATTTGAGAGGAGTTCTTGTATTTATATTTCTGAGCGGGGCTAGTTTTTGGGTTAAGTTTTATAACAGATTTCTTAATTGAATGCTTAAGTTTATGATTTAGATTCTTAGTGCCTTATTATGTAGTTAATCTCTTGGATTAGTCAGCTGCTAGCTTTGGGGGCGCTACAAGTTCCATGCAAATAATCATAAAATAATTGCAATAAATAAATAAAATAGAAATATACCACTTTTCATGGAACAATAGCTTCCCCCGTCGCCTCAGCTAAGGGCTTTAGCTCCTCACATTATTCATGTGGTCAAAATAGGTGTTCATGGCTCAAAAGGATGAAAAACAAGAGAAAACTAATAAAGCAGACAGATTGCGGCGTTTTATCGGTGTTACAAACTGACTGTTATAGAGAACTGTTGCAATAAAAGACTGTTGTAATGCGTCTAATTCTCTTCGTGTTATTCGGCAGCAGCAGAACCCGGTTTCCTGCAACTTCGATTGCTCGGCTCTGTGATGTTCTAAACTTCCCCTAACTTCTTCTAATCTTGAATAGTCCCCTCAGGAGATCGAGCAACCTATTTATACCTTGCAAACAACCCTAGAAACGCGATTTAATTTCTCTTTTTCTTTTAGTGGAAGTCACGGAAAATTCACTTTCCTTATCTGATTCACGCGCTTCTGAGATGTTCCAATTGATCCAAACCCTTCATTAGATTGATACAAATCTTAGGGAATCTTATATGGCCTTTGGTCTAACTAGATTAAAAAGAATCAAACCGTACATAGACTCGTAACTTTTCTTCACCACTGTTTCGATCCAACTCGAATTCTAGCCCAACTCGAATCTGCGCTTAACAGGCTTATTACAACTGAATCCAGTGATTGAATCTCGTTAATACCCATTCAAAAATCCAACCCTAATCTGCCAGGAGAGAATCAGATTTTCCCGCTAGAAAAATTAATTCAAATGTTGAAGATGACCTCCCCCTATCATATACAGTGTGCCAATAGTAGTTGCCTTGGAAATGGGATGCCCCTTATCCAACTGAGGTGTGCCTTTAGTAATTTCTATTGGGTGCCTTTAGCGATTTTTCTGAGGTATAGATATAACTTTTCTGGGGTGCCTCCAACGTATTCTAGGGGTGCCTTTAACACATTTTCTGGGTGCCTTTAGTAATTTTCTCTTGGGAGTCTAAATACCACTTTTCAAGCCAATTTTTCCACACATGGTTATTGCTCCAAAAATACCTACAAAGACATCAAATACCAAAATAAGTACAAAAATGAGCACTAACAATATATGTAATTGAGATCAAATTAGACACATAAATGCGTTTATCAAATACCCCCAAACTTATTATTTGCTAGTCCTCGAGCAAATCTAAGCTTGAAAATAAAATCCTAACTCACCGTCGCAGGCATCGCGATTGCACTTAGCGTGTGCAACAAGCCTTTAAACCCCTAGGTGGCCCTAGTGGCCGAGTTATAGTCCCGGAAGGGTTTACTAGAGGTGTACCCACAAAACCTTTACTCCAAACCCTAACTATCTACGTTGAACCTTGGAATAACACTAAAGAACCTCCTTGGTTGGCATACTCTCTTTGACTACATGAGGAAGTACCCTGATGCGAAATTCCAATTGTTGTACACGAGTTTACACTCACATACTAAAATTCATATATAAGTGACAAAGCTCTACTCAGATAGTCGCACTATGGACATCAATATCCGGAATCAACACATCACATGGATAGATTAAGAAGATGGATATAGAGAAAAACGTAGACGGTTTTGATGTAGACTAAGGTGAACAATGTTTCCCATATCTGTCTAAAGGCCACTGCCAAGATGAACCTATCCTAATGGACTGAGATACTGGTATGACTAATATCAACACAAATGGCATATACAAGGGAACCAGTGGTCGACAATCCTAATTCTAGATCAACTCAGCTGACATATACAAAGGAACCAGCGGTCGATTTTATTGAACAATTTATTCTGGTTGGTCTGACGGTCTGGTCTCTATTTCTTTTTTTTCACTTTTTCTTTTTTTTTAAATAACAACTCAATCACTCTAATTCACCCCATCAGTGGTAACAACTCGATGTGTGTGCCCATAAAATCACTTAGAGAGGCATATTTTAAAAATAAAATAAAATAAAAACAGAAGGTGAAAAAGACTCAACGAGATATGGCGAAACTACCATGTTATTTCTAACACCTGAGCTCTGTGCTTTTATGAATAGACTCTATTTAGATGCTTCCATCCAGTCAGATTGATTCCTCAAATCCTATAACCAAGATGCTTCCATCCACGTAAATTGGTTAGTGCCATCCTTAATAGGCATAAATTTCTAGGCTTTGGAGTTTAAAATAATGTAACTAAAAAGTTTCTCCCATACCCCCAAACTTAAGTCTAACGTTGTCCTTAGTTTTCTAAAGATGGAATTAAAAGCATCAACAAGGAAAAATTGTTACCATTTGAAGCAAAAGAGATAATGAAAGATATTACCATGTTGCATGAGCATGGGTTACCTCCCAAGAAGTGCTAAAGTCTTCAGCCAGACTAAGAAAGGATTAGTCACCTCATAGAATCATATATCAATATCTGGAACAACTGTGGATCGTCAAAACCAAATAGAGCTGACAGTAAAAGGAAACAAAAATTGGCCAAAAGAATGAACAAACCGAGCACAACCTTATCCAGTATTTTGTTTAAGACAATTATATTTATTTGTGGTTCAGGTTCAGGCTCTATAAATGGGTTTAGGTAAACCTCTTTGGGCTGAATTTCCTTAGTGAAAAGATCCGACTCAGGTTGTAGAGTCTGGAAAAACTCAACTAAGAACTTTGAAACACATAATAATAACCTGAATAATTTTGGATCCTCAAACTCAATCATAGTTGATGCATAGAGTTGACCATAATGAAAGCGGTGTTCATTCTTAAGCAAATGTGTCTATTCTAATCTCCTAAAGTAATTAGGTTTTGTCTCAAAACTTAATAACTGACACATTTCAAACTTATACGTTCCCACAATTGGAAAAAGTTTTTGGTGGGAAAACAAAGTCAATCTTGGTATCATCACCTAGGTAAACCACATCAACCAGAGGATGTGTGTATAATAACTGAACTTCTCTATGAAGATACTCTTGTGAAATGGTAGAGGCATATATTTCAAGTCCACCCCCAAACATAGAATTTTGGGTGTCTCTAGATAGACTAGTTACAATATTCCTAATTTCTAAACCATCAGGTTCCTGAAAAAGGTTAATTGCTTTCTCTAGGTTATAATCAGGTGGTTCATCCTCTAAATGCATGATGCATACAAACTGTAAGATTTATGTGATTGATATCCGCTATGGTCCCACCCTAAAGTTTCCTTATTGTCTTGAAGCACGGTTACTGGCCTACTCTCCCGATCACTATCCAAATCAGAAGCTATAATAACAGACAAAGTCTCAGATGGGCCTAAAAATGCATTTTTAGGGTCCAACTTAGGGGGCTCTTCTAAACTGGGGATTAAGGTAGACTCAGAAGATAGTAATAGTTCGAAACCTAGCTTTCCATCTATCAGTATCTAACAAAGCAATAAAATCTAACAGAGCATTTACTTGTTCAATGTTGCTATCATCATCGAAATCCAGGCTAAAATGGGACAAACAAAAAACTCTCTAATGGATCTTCCGATAATTAAGATGTGTGGTAATGACTTCTGAACTAAGGTTCCTATCATGTTCACCTCTTCAATGCACGTGTCATCTAGATCAGAATGTAGCTTATTGACATTAAAAATATTCATCTCAATAGTCATATTACCAAAAGATAGATTCATGATGCCATTTCGACGGTTTATGATCACATTAGACGTAGAAAAATGGACGACCTAAATCACAGGTATCTGGTTCTCTGGGTCAGGAACAGGTTGGGTATCTAGAAAAACCGATATCCACAAGATAAATAAACTTGTCGACCTCAATAAGAACATCCTCTATAACACCTCGAGGAATTTTAACAGATGTATCAGCTAACTGTAGTGTTATCTTGGTAGGTTTCAATTCACCAAGTCCTAGCTGTAACTATACATGGTGCGGAAGTAAGTTCACACTGGCTCCTAAGTCAAGTAAAGCTTTCCCTACCCAGTGTTTTCCTATTGTGCAAGCAATGAAAGGCGCTCCTGGGTCTTTATACTTAGGAGTTGTGGTGTTGTGAAAGATCGAATTTACATGATGACTAGCTAAAAAGGTTTTTTTAGGGACACTAAGCTTTCGCTTTCATGTACACATATCCTTGAGGAACTTGTCATAAGCCGGCAGTTGCCTAATTGCTTCTAGTAACATAAGATTTATGGTAACTTTCTTAAAAACCTCCATTATGTCATTAAAGTTGGATTCATTCTTTGTTGGTACTAGAAGCTGTGGAAATGGGGCTCTAGGCATAAAATATGGCCTCTCAGGAACCGAATTGGCATCATCAGAGATTTTATCAGTCTCCTCAGCTATGGATAGTCCTGAGGGGTGAACTACGGTATGCTCACTATCGGGCTTGGTTACCTTATTGTCTACAACTCTACCACTCCTAAGGGTTCTAATAGCATTCAATTGATGTGATGGTTTCACACTTACTTCATGAACTTCTCTGGGGTTAGGTTGTGTTTGACTAGGAAACCTACCGTTATCTCTCTCACTTAAAGTCTTAGTTATTTGACCTACTTTAAGTTTTAACTTAGCAAGGGTCTGAGCATTAGTTTAAGAGTTCTGCTTGGTTTCCTGTTGAAAACTAATATGGCTATGTGCTAACATTTTCTGAGTTTTTGCTAACATCTTAATAGATTCCTCTAAGCTAGTCATTGTATTCTCTGAACCTGAAGAATTCTTAGTGTAACCAAAACCTGGGGGAGCATTAAAATTATTAAAATGACATTGACTCCGGCCCTTAGACCATGAAAGGTTCGGATGGTTTCTCCAACCAGGATTATAGGTTTCTGAATATGGTTCAAAATTTTGACGGTTATCGAATCTAGTGTTATTATAAAGAGCATTGGCTTGCTCTTCAATATTATGGCCTTCCCAAAAAGGCTCCACTCTACCACTAGTGTGACCCACTTCTAAAGATTCTAACCTTTTTGCTATAACATCAATTTTGGCATCTGATTCAAAGCCTCCTTCTACCCTATTAGTGTTTCCTCTGCCTAAAAGAATTATTTTCTGGGGTTCCCTACTATTTTCCCATTGTTGGGTCTTTTCGGCGATGCCATTCAAAAATGTCATCGCCGCATCAACTGTTTGGTTTTCAAACCCACGTGTACACAGAGATTCTACCATGGTTGTTGTGGAATAATTTAAACCCTCATAAAGGATCTGAACTAGACTAACCTTTTCTAAACCATGATGAGGACATTGTGTTAAACTGTACAGAGACTCGTAACTTTTCTTCACCTCTGTTTCAATCCAACTCGAATTCTAGCCCAACTCGAATCTGCGCTTAACAAGCCTATTACAACTGAATCCAGTGATTGAATCTCGTTAATACCCATTCAAAAATCCAACCCTAATCTGCCAGGAGAGAATCAGATTTTCCCGCCAGAAAAAATAATTCAAATGTTGAAGATGACCTCCCCCTATCATGTACAGTGTGCCAATAGTAGTTGCCTTGGAAATGGGATGCCCCTTATCCAACTGTGGGGTGCCTTTAATAATTTCTATTGTGTGCCTTTAGCGATTTTTCTGGGGTATAAATATAACTTTTCTGGGGTGCCTCCAACGTATTCTAGGGTGCCTTTAACACATCTTTTGTGTGCCTTTAGTAATTTTTTCCCGGGAGTCCAAATACCACTTTTCGAGCCAATTTTTCCACACATGGTTATGGCTCCCAAAATACCTACAAAGACATCAAATACCAAAATAAGTACAAAAATGAGCACTAACAATATATGTAATTGAGATCAAAATAGACACACAAATGTGTCTATCAAGCATCAAGATCATCATCTTCTTCAACAACAACAACAGTAATCAGTTTCAATTCGGAGATGCAGACACTGTTTCAGATCTATTCCATCAGTATGCGACTGATCCAGACACCTATTCTAACACCCATGTTTTTAGCATGGCGCATGCGCAAAGATGCGTCATGGCATGAGATGAAGCTTCATCTCAATCTCCGTTGCGTGTTAAGAGGAACATTGGCCTAGATCCAATATGTCGCCAAGTAAGGCGCATTGCGAAGATATATTGACCAAGGGCCAATATCACACCAAGAGGGTACAAGTTATAAGGTGTATTGGCCAAGAGACAATCTCACACCAAAGGTGCTTCAGTCGATTGGGTGGCTGGCCTAGAACAAAGTAGTGCCACAGTGGCACATCACGCAGGTCATTGGTTTATGGCCAATATCGCAACAGACCGGAGCAGGCTGGCCTTGAAATTGTACAACCATTAAGGGTGGACATTGGAGTGGCCTACGATCCAAATCTGGAAATACAGCCATCACGGCCCTTCACTAGACCTGGCTAAGGAAATGTTCAGCTATCATAGCCGTACATTGAAACTGGACTGTGATCCAGAACTGAATGTACAACCATCACGGCCGTACATTACAGTTGGCCAGTGCAGTAATGTGCATCCATCACGACCTTGGGACTTGGTGAAGTCATTTCCCTCCCCTAATCTAATTTGTAAAAATGTCTTTAAAACATATATAGGGAGGCGTAGTTGGTTGAAGGTGCATATGCAGGCCATGCACCAAGTAAGCTTCATAGCTTAGGCGAAATAGTTTAAATAATGCTTAGGCCTCATTTATAGATACATAGCTTTTCCAGTGGAGCATATTAAGCATGGGCATCACTATGCCCTGTCGTGTACCAAATATGCATCACTTGGGAACATTTTGACGGAACAGCTATTGATGGTGGTTTTTAAACAAAGGGTAAAAACGTAAAACCCCAAATAACCTAATGTCACCGGTGACACATTTATTAGAACATTTAATATATGTATTCAGTAATTAATAGGGGGTATTTTTTCAAATTAGGGTTACAACGAGCAAAACCCTAATTCACCTCCGTGCCAATGGCAAATCATGCCAGCCACACCTAGCCCAAGCTAGCCGCGCCATGCCAAACGCACTCTGCCCTGGCCCTAGCTATGCTAGTCACACCAAACGCGCCAAAGCATGCCAACCATGCTAGTCGCACCTCCGTGACAATGGCAAATCATGCCGCCCACACCTAGCCCAAGCTAGCCGCGCCATGCCAAACGCACTCGCCTTGGCCCTAGCTATGCTAGTCACACCAAACGCGCCAAAGCATGCCAACCATGCTATTCGCACCTCCGTGCCAATGGCAAATCATGTCACCACACCTAGCCCAAGCTAGCCCGCGCCATGCCAAACGCACTCGCCTTGGCCCTAGCTATGCTAGTCACACCAAACGCGCCAAAGCATGCCAACCATGCTAGCCGCACCTCTGTGCCAATGGCAAATCACGCCAGCCACACCTAGCCCAAGCTAGCCGCGCCATGCCAAACGCACTCTGCCTTGGCCCTAGCAACGCTAGTCACACCACGCCAAGCCAAGCACCCTTACCTTGGCCCTAGCCACGCCATGCCAAAATGGCGCCCGCGCCTAGGCTTGCAAACCGTGCAACCTAGGCCAAATTGGCCACGCATGCCATTGGCACATGCCAACACGCATCGCTGGTAGCTTTCCTTACCAGGCCGTGACCCAAATTGGCCACGCATGCCATTGGCACATGCCAACACGCATCGCTGGTAGCTTTCCTTACCAGGTCGTGACCCAAATTGGCCACGCATGCCATTGGCACATGCCAACACGCATCGCTGGTAGCTTTTCTTACCAAGCCGTGGCCCTAATGGCCGTGTGTGCCATTGACACATGCCAACACGCATCGCTGGTAGCTTTTCTTACCAGGCCATGACCCTAATGGCCACGCATGCCAACACGCATCGCTGGTAGCTTTTCTTACCAGGATGTGGCCCTAATGTCCGAGCATGCCATTGGCACATGCCAACACGCTCGCTGGTAGCTTTCATTACCTAGCCGTGGCCCTAATGGCCGTGTGTGCCATTGACACATGCCAAACACGCACACTAGTAGCCTAACTTGCAAGTCGCGCAACCTAGGCAAACTTGGTCGTACGTGCCATTGGCACATGCCAAAACCCACGCTGGTAGCCTAACTTGCAAACCGTGCAAACTACCACCAAGGCATTCCGCACATGCCATTGGCACATGCCACACACGCCACTAGCACCTCTGGCATTGCCACTTACACTCAATGTGCAACCTACCACCAAGGCATTCCGCACATGCCATTGGCACATGCCACACACGCCACTAGCATCTCTGGCATTGCCACTTGCACTCAAGGTGCAACCCGCAACAAAGGCATTCCGCACATGCCATTGGCACATGCCACACGCGCCACTAGCAGCGCCACTTGCACTCAAGGTGCAACCAACACTCGAGACATCAACACAAACCGGGGGATGCTTTCCGGGGTCTTGGTTTGGCGGTCACAAAGATGCAAAGCGTACACTACACTCACATTAAGAAAGCGTGAATAGGAATAAAACGGTCAAATAAATGAGGAAATAATGGTGAAAACGTTTTCACCCATAAACACCATGCGGTTACCACCTCCTCCCATTATTTCACCCTTTACTCTCTTCCTTCATGAGGCCGTGGTACGTTTCAATCTCGACTTGTATAAATATGTCTTACCTATTTCCACCAGACAACAAGTCTCGGTCAGGAGAAAAACACAACACTCTCAGAAAAGGCAACTTTGCAAGCTCTCCAAAAAGCTTTCATCTCTTGCAAGCTTCCGAAGCTTTCACTTTCTCAATACAAGTCGAGACACTACTCTCCCGTAATTATTCGGTCTCAACACATTTCTTTGCTTCCCTCCCCAAATCAACCCTTCTCCTCCACTTTGTGACCGAAGCAAGTCCGGAACGACCATTTCTTGGTTTAGGCCGGACTTGTACAGATTGATCTCTCGAATCTAGAAAGTGCTCACGTGCAGCACATTTGTTTAGGGTTTAAACCAGTTTCTCACTCACCTACCGAATTTATCAAAATCGGCGAAAACGATTTTTACCCATAAACAATTGGCGACCACAATGGGAAGATTGATCTATCGGTTACAATACCAACTCCGACTCCTGATTTCGTTTCCGAACATCAAATCCCAACATGGTGGAACTCAGTCCGGAGCGAGCTGCCGAGAATACCAAAGACAAAACACATCCCCGATGTTAGCGTCTCTCCCAATAACGTTGTTGCATCACCTACCGACTACGGTAACATCGAATGCACTCCCTCAAGCGTAACACCGCCAATCACTGGGGCCGAGCCGCTGCCTCCTCTAGTGTCTCTCGCACAACCCTCTAATCACGACAACGAAAATATCTCTTCGGGTGTCACGCCACCAAGTCACCAGGGCCAGAGCCGCCGCTGCGGCCCCTAATGCTTCGTCTAGCATGGCGCCTCCGACCACAACTAAGGTTCCAACTACCCCGCCGACGGGACGAGAGACCGGAGGAACCAGAGGAAGTCGTCCTTATGTCACCATCGCTGATTTGATGGAACGACAGGAGATGCTCGCCAGAGCCCAGACAGATATGGTTTCAACGCAGAAGGAGGTACTCGTCTTTCTCAAGACCCTGACAGAGCGACTACCACATGAGTCGCGTCCTCCAGAGCCGCTTAGGAACGTCTCCAACAACCCCGACGCCAGCACCTCGGCCGAGCACGCTTCCACGGATGAGGAAACTCGCGCTAGAATCCCGTTGGAAAGAAATCAGCGCCCAACTTCGTCCGCGAGAAGATCTGGAACAACTTCTCCGCAACCGAATCAAGAATGATGAATTGGACGTGCATCATCACCAACCCCCTTACCCATCCGAAATGCAGAGAATCCCTCTCCCAAGGGGGTACTCTTCTCCTCAATTCACCTCAGACGATGGTACCCGGAGTGCACATGAGCATGTCTCCCGTTTCTGGAATCCCTAGGTGAACATGAATATAATCACGTTCTTCGTTTAAGGGAATTCGAAAATCACTTACTGGAAGGGCGTATACATGGTACAACAACATCCCACCGAACAACATTCCCAACTGGAGTAGCATGGTCACTGCGTTTTACAAGAAATACTTCTTCGTGTCTAAACAAGTTACTTTCGGATCTCGGAAGAATGTACCAGTGGGATAACGAACATCCGAATGATTTCGTCAAAAGTTTTCGTGGTTCAAGCACTCGACATGTCACGACCCAAACGTGACCAAGCAAAAATCCAGTGAACGCGTGCATCAATGGTATGGTTCCTATTTACCGCGCCTTGCTAGAGAACTTGCGCTTCCAAACATTCTCCGAACTCCATGAAGCCGCCAGACGATCCGCAACAACAGCACCAGCATTACTGGAAAGAGCTAGGCCAACTCGAACCAAAGACACGCGTGAAACTCGCGGGAGTATACGCCTCATCATCAAGCAATTTAATGTCGGCTCATCCTCCGTGAACATAGTAAACGAAAGGGGAAAAAGGAAAGCCCCAACTACGAGCCACCAGCCAAAACGTGAAGCGCCGGCGCAACGGGAACCCCCGCCACGAAAGACCGTCACTAAAACTCCCACGCAACATCATGAGACCGAAGGAAATACCCTTGATTTCCCGTTTCCCATCGAGGAGGTGATTGACCTCCTAGAAGCCTCGGGTTCAAGATGATGTTATCGACCGCCACCTCCCGGACGTCCACCAACCGAGGCCGAGATGGCGAACCCTGGCACGCCATTACCACAGGTTCGTTTACCACCCGACCAGCGATTGCAACAGACTAAAGAGTGCATCGAGACCCACTCCCAATAAGAAACTGTGGGTCCTCTGGGGACTCCGTGCACGAGACTGTACAATCCATGATGCAACATGTATGCGAAATTCTCTATCTTTCTAAGGTGCAGCGCCAAGATATTTTCGCAGCTCTCTCAATCGCGTTGTATCCAAGAACGACTTTTCTCTCCTCGAAACCACACCAGGGGCCCAAGCTTTCCAAACAAAGCGGAACCAAAAAGGAGAACTGGGACTGCTGACCACGTCCCGTTTAAGAGGTAACGAATTTGACGACACGCTCATCGACACGACCTCTGACCACAACATCATTACTTTCAAGACACTAAAGGAAGCAGGATTTACAAAACAAGACGCTACCTATTCCCCGTCCGTGATTAAGAACTTGAGAGGAGAAACTTTGAATGAGCATGGCTACATCAACCTAGAGATCAAGATGGGAGACGCTATAACGCATAGCAAATTCCACATTGTCAAAGAACTAGATCATGACATGATATTGGGACGCTTATGGGTGCTCGACAACAAAGCGAAATTGGATGTGCACCCTCTTCCGACGTCCACGCCCGAAGGAATTTCCAACAAATCATCCCACTGGTTATCGTATCAACGAACTATTGAAGGAACCCAGACATCCGGAGAGGACCCGTTGGCGCTAGCTCATGGTTTTCAAATGCAAGTAAGTCTGACCGAGCAACCTTTTCTGCAACCAGTCTTTCCTTCCCCCATTCCGTCATGGGGACTCGGCGCGATTACTGGCACGAACGGTGTCAAGAAATGTGAATGGGAAGCTGGACCATTTGAACACTTTGCAAGAAGCTTGGAAACTCCTATTGAAACCAACGAAGACAAGACTCAAACGGTTGCACGACGTCTGAACCCGTTTTCAATCGGAGATGTAGTGGTTAAGGAAAGCTCGTTTCATGTTGGGAGGATGACAGTAAAAATGGCTATTCAAACTGATTCGCCCAATGAAAGAGAAGACGAGCTGTATCTGGTTGCGGATACCCTTTTGGGAGGATATTGCAAGCTCATCAATGCAGACACACCTGAAGGCGTGATAATTCACTCGCGATGGCTTAAGGCCTCCAATCCCTAAAATGATGTACTTCCCAGTCACTCCCCCTTTTAGTATTTCCTTTAACAATTCCTCTTAGTAGTTGTACTCCCCCCAAGATGAATACACCGTTTGTATTTTTCCCCGGGGATTCCCTTTTCCGTCAAAAAAAAAGGGCATAAATACATCTCTTTCCAAGCAAATTCTCCAAATATCAGAGAAATACATCAGATAAACCCAGAAAACCATTGCAGAGCCATCATACCACAACCTCTTTCAAAAAATATATATGAAGCAAAATGTTGACTGATGAAGAAGAAGGTAAAGATGAGTTTACGAAAAAATAAAAAAAAACATCAGGGGAACTAAGCAGCTAACGGAAATAACAAAAGGGAGGAACTGGCCCTCGAAGGATGGAGCACAAGTCCCCTCGGGCAAGGCTATCTTCAAGCACTCCCCCAAAGAATCCCTCGGGCAACAAAGGTTCCATTCAACGGTGTTAGCAAAGAAGAACCTCAACATCCCATCCTCGAAGCAACCACAGCAGCAGCAGTGTCCTCCCCGACGACCGGTCCAGCATACGCCACCATGACCCCTCCGGTATCACCAACGACACCTTTGGCATCAACTTCAAAGGCTATTTCGTTTCCATCATATGCTCCTTCAAAGGTTTTCTCATTGACACTTCGAAGAAAGTTTTTTGATTCATCCGCATCAAAATCAAGAATCATGGCGCTCTCCTCCAAGAGCCTCACACGTTCACTTTTCCGTCGCTTCGACCTAGAAACAGTTCGATCCGCCCCATACCCGGACCGAGGAAAGGCTTTGCCGCACTGAAACTTCTCAATATGCCAAGACTCTTCCTCGTTCTCTCGCCCCTCCTCCATGCTCACTGAACCCAAGAAAGTCCGAACATGCACCTGTTCTTCATGGGGATAGATGGAAGGGAGGTCCTTAATGATTTCACTAGCTTCATGGAATAGAGATTCAATCCCAACCAATGCCTCCTCAAGAGAAGAAGATCGATCTCCGCTAATTCTGAAGTCCTTCTCCGAAGAGTTAAAGGCGTGGCCATCCCTGGAGGGTCCCATCATACACTGCAAAAAATGGGGAAAATGATCAAGTTCCATCCTATCTATACACATATAAAAGAGGATAACATGAACAGAGAAGAAGAAGAAAACATACCGGTATGATCTTCTTAGCCCGAATAACCCTAGTCGGGGTGCTTTTGCAAGAGTCGACTCGCGCCTTCACTTGGAGAATCGGTCATGTTTATAGGATGATTCGTCTCTAGGCAAAGAAAGAAACTCAACAAGAAGAACCTTTTCTCAAACAAGGGAGACGGTACAATTGCGTTGGGTATAAATACGGAACCTTAAAAAAGGAAAGGAAGCAATGAGGGACATAACGCTTCTAGATTTTAGCATGGATAATGCCCTGATTGAAGCCGCGCGTGAAGGAAGGCAAAATAAGGAAACTTTGTTATCTGTAGAAACACCTACTCCCTCCTTATTTACACCGGTCCCATCAAGCTCGCGCCAGTTTCCCAATCTCCCAAGCTACACCGGTCCCACCAATTGCGCCAACTTCCCAATGACCGCCCAAGTCGCGCGAGCTAGCACGATCAGCTTCCCCACCTTGCGCCGGTCCCACCAGCAAGCACGCTCAGTTTCCCAACTCGCATCAACTTCTCGATGCCGCCCAGCTTCCTGTCTCTCAATGATGCTGACTTCCCAATTGAGCCAGCCTCCTGCTTTGTGCAAAACTGCCAGAGGCAAGGATTCCAAATCCTATTTATAAAAAGGTCAGACAAGCCTCCTCAATTCTCTTTACGATTTATCGCCGATAGTTTGTCACCATCTTATGCTTACCTCGCAACAAAGCTCCTGTTCCTAGCTAAGCAGGGGACTTAATGTTGATGGTGGTTTTTAAACAAAGGGTAAAAACGTAAAACCCCAAATAACCTAATGTCACCGGTGACACATTTATTAGAACATTTAATATATGTAGTCAGTAATTAATAGGGGGTATTTTTTCAAATTAGGGTTACAACGAGCAAAACCCTAATTCACCTCCGTGCCAATGGCAAATCATGCCAGCCACACCTAGCCCAAGCTAGCCGCGCCATGCCAAACGCACTCGCCTTGGCCCTAGCTATGCTAGTCACACCAAACGCGCCAAAGCATGCCAACCAAGCTAGCCGCACCTCCGTGCCAATGGCAAATCATGCCAGCCACACCTAGCCCAAGCTAGCCGCGCCATGCCAAACGCACTCGCCTTGGCCCTAGCTATGCTAGTCACACCAAACGCGCCAAAGCATGCCAACCATGCTAGCCGCACCTCCGTGCCAATGGAAAATCATGCCACCACACCTAGCCCAAGCTAGCCGCGCCATGCCAAACGCACTCGCCTTGGCCCTAGCTATGCTAGTCACACCAAACGCGCCAAAGCATGCCAACCATGCTAGCCGCACCTCCGTGCCAATGGAAAATCACGCCAGCCACACCTAGCCCAAGCTAGCCGCACCATGCCAAACGCACTCTGCCTTGGCCCTAGCTACGCTAGTCACACCACGCCAAGCCAAGCACCCTTACCTTGGCCCTAGCCACGCCATGCCAAAATGGCGCCCGCGCCTAGGATTGCAAACCGTGCAACCTAGGCCAAATTGGCCACGCATGCCATTGGCACAGGCCAACACGCATCGCTGGTAGCTTTCCTTACCAGGCCGTGACCCAAATTGGCTACGTATGCCATTGGCACATGCCAACACGCATCGCTGGTAGCTTTCCTTACTAGGCCGTGACCCAAATTGTCCACGCATGCCATTGGCACATGCCAACACGCATCGCCATATGTTAAGTAGCTTTTCTTACCAAGCCGTGGCCCTAATGGCCGTGCGTGCCATTGACACATGCCAACACGCATCGCTGGTAGCTTTTCTTACCAGACCATGACCCTAATGGCCACGCATGCCATTGGCACATGCCAACACGCATCGCTGATAGCTTTTCTTACCAGGACGTGGCCCTAATGGCCGAGCATGCCATTGGCACATGCCAACACGCCCGAATGACGAGAGGTAGCTTTCATTACCTAGCCGTGGCCCTAATGGCCGTGCGTGCCATTGACACATGCCAAACACGCACGCTGGTAGCCTAACTTGCAAGCCGTGCAACTTAGGCCAACTTGGCCGTACGTGCCATTGGCACATGCCAAAACCCACGCTGGTAGCCTAACTTGCAAACCGTGCAACCTACCACCAAGGCATTCCGCACATGCCATTGGCACATGCCACACACGCCACTAGAAGCTCTGGCATTGCCACTTACACTCAACGTGCAACCTACCACCAAGGCATTCCGCACATGGTATTGGCACATGCCACACACGCCACTAGCAGCTCTGGCATTCCCACTTGCACTCAAGGTGCAACCCGCAACAAAGGCATTCCGCACATGCCACACGCGCCACTAGCAGCGCCACTTGCACTCAAGGTGCAACCAACACTCGAGACATCAACACAAACCGGGGGATGCTTTCCGTGGTCTTGGTTTGGAGGTCACAAGATGCACGTACACTACGCTCATATTAAGAAAGCGTGAATAGGAATAAAGCGGTCAAATAAATGATGAAATAATGGTGAAAACGTTTTCACCCATTAACACCATGCAGTTACCACCTCCTCCCATTATTTCACCCTTTACTCTCTTCCTTCATGAGGCCCAGTGGTACGTTTCAATCTCGACTTGTATAAATAGGTCTTACCTATTTCCACCAAACAACAAGTCTCGGTCAGAGAAAAACACAACACTCTCGTAAAAGGCAACTTTGCAAGCTCTCCAAAAAGCTTTCATCTCTTGCAAGCTTCCGAAGCTTTCACTTTCCGATACAAGTCGAGACACTACTCTTCCGCACTATTCTCGGTCTCAACACATTTCTTTGCTTCCCTCCCCAAATCAACCCTTCTCCTCCACTTTGTGACCAAAGCAAGTCTGGAACGGCCATTTCTTGGTTTAGGCCGGACTTGTACAGATTGATCTCTCGAATCTAGAAAGTGCTCACGTGCAGCATATTTGTTTAGGTTTAAACCAGTTTCTCACTCACCTACCGAATTTACCAAAATCGGCGGAAACGATTTTTACCCATAAACAACAGCCTATACGGACTAGGCATTACCATTATTGCTTGGCCACGGCCTTGCAAACGAGTTGGCTGAAGCTTCTATCCCTTCGAGGATGAACTACGATCTGTGCTTGATCCCTTTAGAGTAGGGAAGGGTACGTAGGCAACTGAAATGAGTTGCAGCATTGCGATAACACTTTGTCGCTCATATCATCTAATTGTGAGATGATTGCGACACATTGGACTCTCATATCATTTGTCTCGGTAGCTCGACACACGAGATGATTTTGGACAAACTTGATGAGGCAAGTTGCATTCCTTTCCTTGGATGCTCATACTTTCTATCAAGTCGTTCTACGTAGGTATGTAAGAATGACGCATTGGGCATTGCCTGGAAAGTAAGCTATATCGGTGCGCAAGTTGAAGGAGCTTGCATAAGCCTAAGTAAAGTATGGCATAAGCCTGATTGATGCACCCTTGAAACAAGCAAGACAATTGCATGCTTTCAGCAACGCCCAACCTAAAAGGTGGTGTTAGGCCTACAATGGCCTATGTGGAAGTCCACGGCATGCCCTATGCCTGGATAAGACTCGGAAGCCAGTGATGCATGTAAAGTGCATCGACCATAGCCTTCAAGGATTTATACCCTTGTTCTAGGGTAAGTTGGAACAATGTGGAAGCTGAGTTAGCCGCATCATGCTCCACGAGCAAGGGAAGGTGAACGTGTATTTGCCTAGTGTTAAGGCCCAGTTAGTGGCATCATCATGGCGCATCGGGGATTTATGGCATGCGCCCAGGCGCACTAGGCGTAATTTTCTGGTCCATCACACCTATTCTAACATATTCCGACCGATTCATACATTTATGTTACGCTTGTTAGTTTGCGGTTGATTTAAACCTTGAGCAATAGTTGGATACCTCATTGATCCTAACACTTCTGCTTAATGCAGATTTGTTAATAGGTTTTGGCATTGTTTCCAAGCCACAAATGGCCATTTAACCATGTCACCAAATTTTTCATTCGGTAACCTGGATGGAAAAAAACTTAATACGATTCTAAGTAGACCATCTTAATGATCCTCGAAAAAAATTGTATAAAGAGTTTATATCTCTTTCTTGTACAATCAAAATGTTACAGACAATGATTCCTTGAATCTGATATAACCATGAGAGTACTTGGACGATTCCAAAGATTAATATCCAAGTTCAGTCAAGTCGTATTCAAATAACCAGATCGGAATTCTGCCAAGTATGCAACTTGTTATCTATCTTTCTAGATACGAATTCTACAAGAACAAGTTCTTATAACCGATCACTATCAAGATGGACGTATCTACTACGACTGTTTACGTACTACTTATGATAATCCTATTTAAAGATAAATAACATAATGTGAAAAAGGGAAACAAAAGACACCAGAAGTTTTGTTAACGAGGAAACCGCAACTGAAGAAAAACCTCGAGACCTCGTCCAGATTTGAACGTCGAACTGTATTAAGCCGCTACAGACACTAACCTAATATCATAACTTCGGAATAAAGTGTAGTTGAGACCGAAGTGCTCCTAATGTCTCTTGAACCTCGTAAAGTTTTACGCAATTGATTCCCTTAGATGACATCCTTTACAGCCTAAGGGTTGATTTAACCTAAGTGAAGACTTTTGATACTAATCTGCCTCTAACTATGCCTATTTGATTTCCGTTTAGATCGTGAGATCAAGATGGGGAAATCTTTTCACAGTAGAAAAACTAGCAAACCTCACATATCCGGTACTTATGACTCCCAAAGAGCATCCTAGATTATTAACCACCTCACAAGAACAATCTAAGATGATTTCAATTAAGAATCATTATCAAATATCTATCTTGTGGAATCACAACGTCTGAGACGAAGAAATCTTTGTGATTTCTATCTATCTCGTCTGAAAGAAATTATGAAAACCTCGATAACAGAAAAGCAAGATCATGATACACGAACTATCAAGGGAAAAGATAGTCGGACCTGGTTTACGAATCTCGAAGTGAAGTCTTTAAGTTGTTAACCTAATTATGTTTCTAAGAGGAAACCTAGGTTAATAGATCACGACTCTAGTATACAACTAGTACATACTAAAGTGCCAATGATAGAATTTCCTAGTTATTTGAGAATCTCTATTCAAATACTTTCAAGATCGAAGGTCGCTTATGATTCAAGTTAAGATAGCTTGGGAATCAAGCAAAAACTTTCTCTGTTTAGATGAAACACTGGTTAGGGTTTCACGTAAGCATTCGAGAAATTCGACTTGAAATCACATAGTAGAATATACAGTATGGTCATCCGTAACCTAACCATGTATAATGATAGTTTATGGTCGGTTAAACCGTTTGAACCATAAGCTTAGTCATATTCGTTTAACACTTTAGACTTTAATCTCGATGCACAATCACAAGTGATTAAGTGATCAAATATGTCTTAGAGGTGTTTTTGAGATTTAATCAAATGCCAAACGTATCGTAGAAAATAATTTGAGTGCATCTGAAAATATTCAGCAAGAATGGTATGCATACCGGGTATGTATACCAACCCAATTCGTGAACTTAGACTGCCAAGGTACGTGTACTGGGTTTGTGTACCCTTAAGGAAATTTTCCGACGGACTAATTTGGTTTGCATACTGGGTACGTGTATCGTAAGTCAGTTTTTGAACACATACTATTTTGGTATGTGTACCGAGTACGTGTACCATAAGTCAATTCACGAACTCATGCTATTTTGGTATGCGTACTAGGTACGTGTACCATGAGCCGTTACTGAATTAGAGCTACGTCGATATGCATACCACTGATCCGAACCAATACAGTACGCCGGTACGTGTACCGTGATGTATCCCGATTTTCAGTAGTTCTATATCTCTCTTATAATTAATTTGAAACATTCCCAAATGACAACAATGATGAATATCATCGCTCTGGATATTTTCAAATGATCAACTTGAATCATAACTTAGTTCACAAACAATAAATTGTTCTTAACTAAATCCATCAAGTATATAAATGATTATTGCTTGAATCATATTTCGAGATTTCAACAAGACAAGCTTGACTGGAAACTTCTTCTATGCAATGTTTAAAGTCCACTTAGTCACACGACTTAGTCTCATAAAGGTGATCATGTGAGTAAATAGAATGGTTCGGTCATCACATACCCTTTGTTGATGACGTTCTAAAATGTCTTCGGTTGATCTCCGTCTTCAATAAGTAATTTTGTGATGTCTGATACTTAATTAAACATTTCTAATCCTAGTCCGAGACTTGACTAAATGTAGACTAGAAATCAAGATATAGTTTTGTGCGACTAAATTTTACAACAATCTTGAGATAGCAAACCTTGCGAGTTCGACCGAGCCTTGCTCTAACAACTACACCTTTATTACCTTCGATTCAGATACGGAAAATGGTTAGAATGCAGTTGACGAATTTTCATTGCAACTCTTCAATGAGATTTGATTTTGTTGATTGTGAGATCATAAGATCCTTGAGCTCGACTCAGTTACGTAATAGCCTATCTTGGGTTTTTATTTTTCATTTTAGGGTTTTATGAAGAAAAAAAAAGTATTCCTTAAACAGTTTCAAGGCCACGAGAATAAGGCCCACAATTTTCAAGGCCGTAAGAATAATTCGCTTCCCTTCCAAGGCCAATTTTTTCCCCATCACCAACCTCTTTCCCCATCACCAACCTCATAAACTCATTTTTATTTATGTAGTGAGGTGGGGTAAAGTTTCAATGACAGGGAGATCAGATTTATATTACTAAATTCCATCTTGACAGAGCTAAAATACTAATACCTCCTATATTAATCTCTATTTAAACCCCAATTATAATAAGCATTTTTTGTAGTCATTTTTTGCTTTGAAAGTGGGTTACAACCTTCCATCTTACGTAGGATATGGAGTTGGATTGATCAACCTAAAATAATCACTAGCGGATATTACCAAAATACCCATTGTTGGTAATGTAAAAAGAGTGTACTACTTCTCTTTGCAGCTGTATTTTTGCCAACTTAAAGAAACCCAAAGATGTTAGATAGAGCAGGCTTTGTTGCATTAGCTAGGCTCGATATACTGCAGCATAACAAGAGCGAGTTGTGAAAAAATCGCAACATGCTACGGGTACTATGCGTCCCTGACTCACTGATACTCAACTGTAGTTTAAAATTGTTTCAAAAGTTATCAGCATTGAATTTTATTTTCGACTTAAAATCTTCGTTTGTTGTTTACGCCAAACCTTTCCGTACCTAATTATTTTTTTAAAACTTGTATAGCAACCTAACCATGACAAAGTATGACCAACAACCATCATCCCTAGACTTAAAAAGAAACCAGCAACATATATACAAAAATCCAGAAACAAATAGAGTAGAAGAAGAGCAGATTGATCAAAGGAATAGTTAAATATGGCTAAGGTATACTACTTGGTTTTAGGAATTCTGGGGCTAAAAGATCGTATGCATTCCCTAATAACAATTCCAGTTGCCACCTTCATTGTTCTTATAGTTTATATGACAGGCAAAAGTACATGGCTCGTCTTCGAAGATATTCTTACGACTCCCACAACAACACTAAAGGGTTACAGCGAATCAGTATCGTTGACATCGAGTTGTGATCTTTTTTCAGGTAAGTGGGTATATGATAACTCGACATCATATCCTTTGTATTCTGAGAAACGATGCTCATTCATGTCTGATGAGTTGGCATGTGAGAAGTTTGGAAGAAAGGATTTAAGCTATCAGAACTGGAGATGGCAGCCCGACCAGTGCGACCTACCAAGGTCACTACAATTTAAACTTTGTTGATGTCTTCTAATTTAAGCTTTGATTCAACTAATTGTTTTGTTTTTCTTTGGGTTTCATGTTGGATGGAAATACGAACCGAAGTTAAAATTTTCTATATATTGATTCAATGTAAAACAAGCTAGGTTCAACGCCAAAGCATTACTGGAGAGACTGAGAGGGAAAAGGATGGTTTATGTTGGAGATTCACTTAACAGAAATCAGTGGGTTTCCATGGTTTGTCTGGTGGAATCTGTAATCCCACCAGCACTCAAGTCAGTGCATATCAACGGTTCTCTCAAAATCTTCAATGCCATTGTAAGTTCTCGTTGTTTTGCTAAACTCCAGAGAGGTGAATGTATGCGTTATGGTTCAAACTGACATATGGGTGACCACAAAAATTGTAGGAATATAATGCAACCATTGAATTTTATTGGGCACCATTGTTGGTAGAATCTAATTCGGACGATCCGCTGCTTCATAGATTACCAGATCGAATAGTGAGAGCCCAAGCGATCGAAAAACACGCGATTCATTGGACGGATGCTGACATACTTGTCTTCAATTCCTACCTTTGGTGGAGAAGACCCAAAATGAAAGTCTTGTAAGTTGGATTTCTAGTACATTCAACCGTTGCTCGTGTCCTTCCATCCTTCACCTGATGAAAATCGTATGTTTCTGACCAGATGGGGTTCTTTTGAACATCCGGATGAAGGAATGTACAAAGAGATGGAAATGCTGCGCAGCTATGAAATGGCTCTGAAAACATGGTCCGATTGGCTTGAAATTCATGTCAACCATACCAAGACCGAGTTGTTTTTTGTCAGCATGTCACCTACACACACCTGGTAACCAATTTCCTTCGCTTCATTATGGCTTGCAAATATACTAGTCACTTCACTTGCCACTCACCAATCTTTAAAATGCAACAGGGCAGAGGAATGGAGCACAGCCAAAGAAGGTAATAATTGTTACAACGAAACAAAGCCAATTTCGCGAAAGCATTACCAGGGTAGAGGATCAGATCCTAATATGATGAATGTTGTTGAAAAAACACTTGATGAGTTGAAAATCAGAGGTGTTAATGTAAAAATACTTAACATAACGCAACTGTCAGAATACAGAAAAGAAGGCCATCCTTCTATTCATCGAAAACAATGGGTTCCTTTAACTCAAGAACAAACATTAAACCCTGCTAGTTATTCTGATTGTACTCATTGGTGTCTCCCAGGAGTTCCGGATACTTGGAATGAGCTCCTTTATGCTTACATGTTTTCCTGATGAATATAGTTTTGTGAAAAATGTAAGAAAGATTATTTTCTTGAAAAGAAGAAACAGAAGAAGTAATTGACAAGTAAAAATTACACTAATCTTCAACATCATTGTCTCTCAGCAATTTTAAATGCATTTGTCAAAATGTTGGGAAAGATAGGCTTACCCTGACTTTGTTCCAAAATATAAATCTCCGATAATGCTGTGGGCAAGGGTCCTTACTGACAGCCTAAGTCCTTATCTTCATTGCTTACTCGGGCAGGGTGCTTCGGTCGAACCATTAACCAATACTCATGCTCCTCCACACTTTTGTACTTGTCATTTGAAATCATGTGATATACCAAAAGAAAAATGTAACAAAATTAGCGCCTCTAAATTACACTTGTTTCAAGGAACTTCCTTTTAAAATGAAATGTTTTTCGTCTACATATAGTATAATCTTAATTCTGAGTTTGGGCCAAATGGAATGAGATCGGAGAAATTGACTAACTCAATTGAACTGCTGCTGCAGAAATTGACGATTGTGAAGTCACATTGGAGCAGCAACAGCAAAAACTGTTCAGTGAAGAGAGCTTCAAAGCTACATCGTGCTGACCAATTGAAAAAACGATGATAGACGAAGTCACATCGGAGGAGAATGGAGTGTAGAATATGGTGGTGAACCTAATGTGTTATTGAAACCATTTTGGATAACAAGGATTTAACAATTGGGACTAATTGGATTGGATGGTGGCGGTGTTGTTACTTGAGTGAATTCTGTTATGTTTGATGATTGAGAATTTGTTAATGGCTTGATGTAACAGTCGGGATAATTAACCGACGATTACGAGGTGTTGATGAAAAGAGAGAAGATGATGAGAAGCAGAAATATGGGAGTTGAAGAAGACATCTTAAATTGTGAGGGATTATTGATTACGAAGGTACAATGGGGTCGGATCATCATATGGATATATAAATGGGATTAAGGAATTCTCTAGTTAGCAGATCTCAAATCTCTTTGTAGTCTGGGGTTAGCCAAATATATCAATAGTTTATTTGTGACACTTTGGAGATGCCATGTGGTGGGAGAAAATGTTTCACCAATAATATGTCTACACACTCGTCCTCCGCAGGTAAGTTGAAAATGAAATCACTTTCGTAACAAGCAAGTGGGTAGGAACATTTCTTGATTTCATAAGAGTATAAACCGGTCGATCAGAGTGATGCTGCTGCGATACAAGTAGCAGAAGTTAGGGCAACGGGACGGAACGTAATAACTCCAGGTGGTGCATGTTGCTGCAGCTGCTCAAGCAGTTGTCACTTATAATGCTCGTGTTATGAGAGATGAAGACAAGACTACACTTGAAGATGTTCTTAATTTTTTTCAGAATGAATTAACATTAGCTGGTAAAATTGATTCGCAATATGTTGTTAATTTTTTTTCATACACCTAGAATAATAACTGCATAACATGTTATGCAGTAGTGAAAATTGATGTATAACCTATTATGCATCTATAAAATTTGTTGCATAACCTGTTATGCATCAGAAAATACGATTTGCATATTGCGTTATGCATTGAAAAAATTGTTGCATAATCTTTTATGCATTGAGAAAATAGATGCATAACACGATATGCATTCGTATATATGGATGCATACCGCATTATGCATCAATTTTTTATATGTACGCGCTAAAATCAACGAAAAATGGTAATATAACTTGTTATAGATGCATAATTTTGTTATCCAAATGCATAATGTGTTATGCGGTGGAGAAAAATGGTTGCATAATTCGTTATTCGTCTGCGAATGTATTATGCATCGTTTTTCAGGATTGCATAGTGGTTATGTATCAAGTTTTTCGAAATTTTCCCTAAAATGAGGATCACCTCCGATTTTTCGTGAAAACAAATATTTGATATTCTTGTTTGTACTCGTTGCGTAGCTCTTTTAAAAAGATTTCAACGATATAAAATTTGTATCATTAGCCTCCTTTCCCAAAGCCCAGTTTGGTTCTGTAGAGGCAATCAAATCTAGTTTTTTCTAGTAAGTTCCAGACTTCCAAGTGCTTTATTCCGATTTTTAACATTCTACAAGCTTCTTGATCGATGGAGAAACTACCAGAAGAATTCTAATAAAGCAAAATCTTAGAAACAGCTCTGTATAAATACCACTTGCATAGATTTGCTATCAATCGAATTTCACGGTTAAAGAAATCAAATCTACATTCAAGCAATCCTCATAATACTATTACAAAAAGAAAACAACAATGGCTTTCAGAGTAATTGGTTTCAATGATCCAATTTTCCCAGGTCTTCAAGACATGCTTGGCGTATCAGATCATGAAGTTGAAAAATCATCGAACACGCCTTCAACAAAATATGTTAGAGATGCAAAAGCAATGGCAGCAACGCCAGCTGATATCAAGGAGTACCCAGACTCATATGTGTTCGTACTTGATATGCCAGGGTTGAAATCAGAGGAAATCAGAGTGCAAGTGGAAGATAACAATGTTCTTGTTGTGACCGGAATGCGGCAAAGGGAAGACGAAAAGGAGAAAGAAGTTAAATATGTGAGGATGGAAAGAAGAATTGGGAAATTTATGAGGAAATTCATACTACCTGAGAATGCAAATCTTGATGCAATTTCTGCTGTTTGCGTCGATGGAGTTCTTACTATTACTGTTCAGAAGTTGCCACCACCTGAACCTAAGAAGCTTAGGACTATTGAGGTTCAAGTTGCCTAAGATAATGGTGTGTCGTGCCGGAGCAAGTTTTTCGTAGATTGAACTTTGTTTTAGAACTTTTAGTGGTCTATGGTGTACTTTTTAATTAAAAATAAATAAAATTTAAGTTCATCTTCATTGAAATTTTGTTACCTGGAAAAGGTCTGCGACGTTGACTGTATTAGCTCCGTCAATCGGCAGTACAAAACTGACCAGCTGATTTGACGATTCATTGTTTACCTGGTCTCACTCCAGATCTTGCACTCATCAATCCTTTCAATTGCTCACCGAATATTGTCCCATAGTGGATACCATTGTTGCTTAAAAATGGAAAACCAAAGTATGTATTCTTCTGTTGTTGATTTGACGGATGAGTTTGCTTCATCGATTATGATCTACAATATCTGACCGGCGATCCTTGATGCCGAAGAAATCAACGACTGGGATTTCTCTGTTGGTTGCTGTGACGGCCGACGAGGATTGATTTTCTGGCGGGTGAACGAAGATTGGAATTTGAGGTAATTCCCCAGTCGATAAGACCTTTGACTCCGACCATGGATTATCGAACTTCACGACTTCTTTCAATCGAGCGTGCTCCATTTTTCTGACGGAGAAAATGATGGTTTATTATCTTTTGCCTCGATCATTATGAATTCTTTGGCATTTTTAAATCGGTCGTTTTTAAATATTTGATTTTTTTTTTGTCGAGGCAATTTTTTAATATTTGATGTTGTTAATATTTGATGACGCGGTCGTGAGCATTAGTTTTTGTCTTCTTTTTTTTTTTTCATAAAATGAGAGATTCATTGATAGAACCGATTTAATATCGGACAGGTTACAAATACAACAGGTCATAATACAGACATCAAAAATCATACTATCCCCCAATTCTTGACCGAAATTTCAACCTAATCGACCATTCCAACCATACTCAAAGACCTTGGTGACAATAACAGTAGCAAATCAATGCTAAAAGATCAAATATGTTTTAACCAAAACAAATTTACACAACTGCAGATTTGCAGCAGTGAGATCTTTGAAAGACCCAGCCAAGGATTTTTGAAAAATCCATATCTCGTAAAGAGAAGTAACAGTAACAGTGGTAACAACATCGGTCTTCTGGGTAACAAAAGTAACAAGAACAATATCGATCTTCTGAGTCTCGGTGAAACGGTCGGAGTCTTGGAGAATCGGTCTGAATCGGCATGGGATTTTCGGTTAATCGGTCGGATCTTGTTGATGAATTAAATGACGGGGTTGCTGATGAAGTTGTTGACATAGTTGAAGATCTTGTCTTTGGTTTGGGTTTTGTCGATGTTGATATTGTTGCTTCCGGTAAACATGGAGTTCTTCTGCTGGTGAAAAACGAAACATCACCTTCGATTGCAACCACCATTACCACAAGCAATAACTTACCATAAAATAAAGATTACAGCAAAGAAATCAGATTATAAACCCAAACTAAAATCCTAGATCTACAATAGCAGGAAAAAAAAACGAAAAACAGGTATCAAAGTGCAAACAAACTAAATCAACATCAAAGAGAGACAGACAAACGAGAGGTAGAGATGATTAGGAGGTTGTCTGCTCGTGATCCGCTCAAAGGAATAAACCGAGCAAAGTAGGAATCAGTGGAAGAGGAAGTTCTCGTTTCTCGGGTTTTCTTAGAGAGAGAGAGAGAAAATTGTAACAAGCTAGAGTAACCTAGCTAGCTCCGTTTGAAATCTTGCACTTCTCATTAGTTTTGTCAGTTGAGGCACTGGGCATGTTGAGCAACATGGTCAAACCCAAAGCTGATTTGATTTCACGAACACCAATGCCCATGCGAATACGGTAGTGCTGTAATGCTGCATTAGTGACGGACACACGCAAATGCCCGTCACCTGTTGGTGGGAAATTGACGGGCAAATTTAGTGTTCTAGGATCCGACTTATATTGATTTCCAGTGATGACCGAGATTAGACTTGGAAGTTGGATACATTGACATTTGACACTCTTACATTCATGGTCACATGTCGAATTTTGGTTTGCCATATGAGAGAAACTTTTTGTTTTGCCTTTTTTTTTTCCTTTTTTTTTTTTTTTATAAAAGAGAATTTTATTAGTTAGTGAGTAATGACGTTGTTGTCTTTTGCCAAAAGACTATAGATAGTGGGCGAATAATTCTCAGTGTATTCTACTGTATTAGCGGTTTTCCAAACAGTTTTGGCTATGTAATCTGCCAACCCATTATCATCACGACTAACAAAAATAAAACGACAATAATCGAAATTTGAAGCTAAATATTTACTAATTTCTTTTAGAATGTTCTATTCCTCCCATAAAGTAAGTAAGTAGTGATCAGTGATGGATTAAATGATCAACTAAGCATGAGCTTCTATGTGAATCCTATTGAGTTGTTTTTTGATGCTCATGCAAAGCTTCACGTACAACCATGCATTCCCAGTTCCGCACTCAAAGCTCCATTAGAATAGCTTCCTCTAATCTCGTACAGATTACTTGCAAGATACCGTAGGATGACACCAGTGCCAAGTTGGTTAGTGTTAGGATCAAAAGTTACATCAACATTCAGTTTGAATATGCCTGGATCAAGCGATTTCCACTGTGAAATGCAGGAGGAGCAAATGTTCAGTGTTACTGCTAACAGATGCATGTAAACGAGAGTTAAGATGGTAATGTATTCTATGCACTGCATTATGAGGGTTGGCTTTAACTCTCTGAAAGATGCACTCGCATCTATCCTTCCACAAAATCCATGCTCCAATCATTAAAGAGTAGAACCATTTGTCATCAGAGCAGCCATTGTTTTGTATAAACCAACCGGAGACCCATTCGGATACAAGTGTTACAAGAAGTTCTGACATTGTCGATGTTAACATTGATACCCCTCCAGACAGCTTGAGCATGCTTGTAGTCAAACAGTAGATGCTCAATATATAGTCTCTTCCTCATGCCCACAAATCTCACGGTGAGTTTCGATATTACTGTTATAGACTGCAAGCTTGCACCTTGTGGGTAGAATATCATGAATGCATTTCCAGGAAAATAGTTTGACTCGATGAGCAGTGTTACACTTCCGGAGAGTTTTCCAAATTGATGTTTGTATAGTTCTTCCATTAACTTGTTGCTCACGGATGCACATTGTGAGCATTATATGTACTCTTAACTGAGAACTTATTATCCTTGGCAGGTGTCCAAATCATGATATTCTCTTTAGATATATCCATAAATATGCCTTGTATCTTAGAAACAATGTCCTCATCAAACAATCTTCTTAGCAGTAATACATTTCAAGTATTAGTATTTGAGATCATCAACTCAAGAACCTCTTGATAAAACCTGTAAATGTCACTAATTCGGAAAGGAGGGTGATTCATACCTATAATCCATTTATTTAGCCATATTTTGGTCTTTTTCCCATTGTTGATCTCCATGAAGTAATTTTGTTGGACAATTTGTAATCTTTTAGAAATATCGTTCCGAACATAAGTTTTAACAAAATTAACACCTCTAAATTACATTTGTTTCAAATTCAAGAAACTTGGTTTTGCATTGAAATGTCTTTCTTCTACATCTTAATTCTGAGGTTGGCTTGGGTGAACTGTAATGAGACTTCATTAGCCTCTCCCCCGAAATCCAGTTTGGTTTTGTAGAGGCATTCATGATCAAATCTAGTTTTTTTTTAATAAGTTTCAGATTTCCAATTGTTTTCTTCCAATTTTTAACCTTCTACAAACTTCTGGAGTCAATGAAGAACGAACTTTGATGCAAACTCTTACAAACATCTCTATATAAACACCACTTGAATTGGTTTGCTATCAAATCAAATTTCACAATTTTGAAAAAATCAAAATCACTCTAAACTACATTCAAGCAATCCTCATAGTCCTGGTACTAGAAAAAAATAACAACAATAACAATGACTTTCGAGTAATTGGTTTTGTTAGAGCATTGCTCGGTCGAACTCACAAGTGTTGCTATCTCAAGCTTGTTGGAAAATTTAGTTGTCAAAACTATATCTTGATTTCTAGTCTACAATTAATTAAGTATCGAACTAGGATAGAAGTGTAGTTGAGAAACAACACATCACGACAAATCATCATTATGTTCCATAGTTTGAAGGCGAAGATTAAGCAAGCTTTTAGAGAACTTCATCAACAAAAGGTAAGTGAAGAAGTGAACCACCTATTTCTCAAGTTATATTCACTTTTCTATCATGTGAGACGATGTCGCATAAGTAATTAGACTACCATGCATATACAAAAATTTCGAGTCAAGTTTATCTTGATAATTAGTTCTCGAAATATAATGACTATGCTTAATGAACATTTGTTCTTACTTGATGAATTTAGTTATAGTCGGAAATATCCTGGAATAGTGATATGTATCATTGATGTTATTAGGAATGTTTTGAATCGATTTAGACAGAAATATAGAACTACTATAGATTCGGCTGAGTGTTATCGGTCTTACAAACTGGGAAATCGTTATAAGTCTAAGTTCATGTTCATGAACTCCATTTGAGTATCCATACCGGTACGCAAACTAAAATAGTTATGTAGACTCCAGAACCGGTCGTAGTCTTAAGATATCCATATCGGTACGCATACCTAAATAGTTCTGTGAACTTCTGAAATTGGTTTGGTTTAATTGTTTATAAACCTGTACACGTACTACACCGCATCCGAGTCATGAAACGGCTATGGTATTTGTAATTTGTACACCTACTAACCATGTCGATTATTTTCAAGTGCGATTAAATTCTTTCTTCGAGATAATTAATGGTTGATCAATTCTCTAAAAACACTAGACTTATTTGATCACATGATTGTGACTCAAGATTAATGTCTTATGTGTTCATGAAAATGAGTATTAAGATTTTAAGTTCAAATGGGCTAGTTTTGGCTAACCACGTTGAACATAGTCTTTATACACTTTTCGGTTTCACCTAACCAGAGTGTATATCTTGTTTATGTAAATCAGATTCAAAGATTCATCTAACAGTGGATATTGATTGCTTGGTTCCAAAGCTATCTTAGCTTAAACCTAAAGCAACCTATGCTTTGAATGTATATAAAAGGGGAACTTCAAGAAACTGGGAATTTTGAATCCCGACACTAATTTTTGGTGTGTCCTAGTTGTATCTAGAGTCGTCCTCTTCCTAACCCTTTTAGGGTTTAGCGACTACAAAGACTTCATAAGGATTTGTGAAGCCAAGTCCAGTTATCTTCTCTTGATAACTCGAGTATCTTGATCTTGATTGATTGTTGAGCTGCTCACTCGATCAAGATAGATAGAAATCATCAAAGTTATATTCATCTCAAACTTTATTGATTCCACAAGTTTTATACTTGTGAGGTGAATAAGTAACACCCCGATTTCCGGACCAGGGTCAAACCCGTATGGAGATCCAAACTCGAAGCATTACGGGTCCGAACGAAACTTATGCATATATGGGGATCATACCCATCTGCTCTCTGGGATCATTACCCGTTTTATTCACTTGGTACGAAAACCTTGGTTCGTACATCCACCTATCGTTTATCGGCACGGACAAACGCCATCGATGGTGGAAACACAAGTTCACATGGGGATCATTACCCATTTAACTCTCAAGGGATCATTACCGCCGTTAGTATGAAACATGTTCCATATAATGGTAAAACATGAACTCATTTCCTTTTATAAATCATTTCTCACAAACAACACAAGCAACCATGGCTTAACAACATGAATTTCATTCAAGCATTTAATCAAACACACTAACTCAAGGACATTTTAATCATGTGTTTCGGGTGATAACTTTGTCCGATCTAACTCAAACTTTAGAGAACATTCCTGACACCATAATGTATAACATTTCCAAATTTCACATTAAACTAACAAACTCCTCAATCAAAAGATATTGATTTTACAAACGCATCACAAAATCTAGGCAGATAACATCATTTTACCACAATATTCACCATAAATTCATATTAGTCTCAAATTAAGTAAATCCTAAGCACAATAAAAGATAATATATTTATCTACAACTTTTGTTAAGACCTAAAATCATCTTAACATCATTAAGACTTCCTAAGAACATCAAATCCACAAAGAAACGAAACCGGTCTGCACTTTGAAACTATTATCAAAGTACAAGGAACATTCAACGGTGAATTTACATTTTAAAATTCCCAAATTTTAATAAGAGATACCTAATCATGTTTTCTATCAATTAGAGAAGTCGATCATCGACAAAAAAAGTCCATATTTATTCAAATAAATTCTTTGAATCATAACAATACAAAATCATATAAAATACACACCAAAGAAAAACACCTAAAGAGAAAGGGGTTTCAAATTCTACCTTAATTCAATTGATTCTCCACTTTTTCCTAATTAGAATTTCTCCTCAAGAGTCTTATCTCCAATTCATCTTCTTCCTCTCCATAGCTTTCTCCTCCAAACTCTAGCCATCGGTTTCCTAATCTCTCAATTCTCTCTCCAAAAATCTAATATATTATTTTATTTATCTTAACTATTTTATTTATTTGTCTTTTCATTTTACTCCTAATATTATATTTTCACCCTAACTTGTAGCCTTTTCTTGTTCAAGTAACCCACCTAGGCTAAGGCTAAGGAACAACAACCTAAGCCACAAGGTTAACTAATCCGGGTATAACCCGACCCGAAAAAGTAGCTAAAAATACAGGGTATTACAAGGTGAATAATAATCTAGGTTGTACTTCGAGTTGCATAAGTCCGGATTCTGAGGTTAGCTAGACTCTGTCAATTGCTATCGATTTCCATCACCTTTGATCAAACTATTAGATTGTAAAAGGAAATCATATATAGGATTAATATGTGGGAGGCATACTTGGTTTAAAATCTTCAATTGAGTTGAAGTCATTTTTAGTTGGTGTGACGTCAGCTATAAGAGAATCAATTGCGTGAAGTCCTGTCAAGAAGCATAATGAGCGCGACTGTATCGTAATTGGTGGGATACCTTTTACATTCCAGTCTGAAGTTAATTGGTAGTATGATAGTGTCTCAGAGCGGCTTAATACAATTTGGTGTTCAACTGGACTAAGTCGCGGTTTTTCCTCGCATTTGCGGTTTCTTTGTTAACAAAACTTCCGGTGTATACGCGGTTATTTCTTTTTTGCGTTATATTGTTTATCTTTATAATTGAAATATCACAGTTGTCACGTTGATCAATCATGGTAGAGACATCCCAGCCTAGTTTGTTGGACTTGATTGATTATTGGACATTGGTCTTTGGTACCCAGTCCAAGTTATCTCTTTGTAATTAGGTTCATGGATTTGTTTATGTAAACATTTTAATTGCAAGAGGTAGAGAGATATGACTCTAGACGTTATTCCATGATTGAGTTGAACTCTCGAGTTGTGTTGAGTTTGTCCATCTGATTTCTAAGAAAAAAGTGGTGGTGTATTTTGGTAACTTAGCATTTTCGTGGTTTCAATGATCCAATTTTCTCAGGTCTTCAAGACATGCTCTGAGTATTAGATCATGAAGTCGAAAAATCCGTGAACAACACTGTTAGAGCACTGCTCGGTCGAACTCGCAAGCGTTGCTATCTCAAGATTGTTTGTCAAGTTTAGTTGATCAAAACTATTTACGTGATTTATAATCTACTTATAGCTATGTCTCGGATTAGGATAGAAGTGTGTAGTTGGGCTTTAGACTTCACGCGTTCACCAATTAAAGAAGAAGATCTCCGAGAGCTTTGAGGAACTTCATCTAAAAAAGGTATGTGGAGGGTTGAAAATCTATCACTCGAGAAGTCTATTATATTTTATCTTCTAATGAGACTAAGTCGTATAGCTATATAGACTTTTACATTATACACATTTGATATTTTGTTTAGTTTATCTCGCTTATCTATTTCTCGAAATATGTGTTGGAAATTTTTAGCTTTACCTAAGTTCATCATATTCTTGACGAGTTTAGTTGGAATCAATTTATTTTTTGGAAACTAAATATTAAGTCAAAAATGATCATGTGAAAATTACCTTGAACATCTTACATGATTTGTGTGAGACAATCATTTGATGTCAACTTGGGAAGTTTCTTATTGATCGATTAATCACTTGAAAATTACTTGAAGCTAGTGGTATGTGTAAGATTACCATTGTTGTCTTCCAAGGATGTTTCAATGATTAAATGAGAGTTTAGAACGACTACCATGTCTGGATATAATGCAAAGTTGTATACTTTGTATGATGACTGTGTAAGTTCAGTTGGTACGAAACTATTGTTTGCATGAATCGGGTTTACCTGTGAAAAGGTCCAGGAGTTGTTGTTCACGTGACTTTTTGTTTGGGAAACGGGCGACAAGGCCAAGTACTAATCGATGTTCACGTATGCTATTTGCGAATGGTTGGACAAAGACAAAGTCCGAACTCTTGTTCGCATTACTCATTTATAACAGAGTGGTCGGGTTCTAAAATCGACAAGTATGGATTTTCGGACTCATGAACTCATGTTCGTTCACGAACTCAATTTGCGAACTAAAGTCCCTAGAACTTTAATGGAATAAGGTTTGTGAACTAGTTTTTACAAATCGTGGAATTATGTTCATGAATTGGTTCTTGTATAAGTACAATGGTGTACAATTACAAACCAAACCGATTTTTCTTCACATGGTTCATATATATATTTACATGAGATGATGAACATTTGAAAAACTCTCTTGAAACACATTTAGATTCATTTGATCTAGAAGTGTTAAATGAATATGGCTAAGTTATAAGTGTTAATATGGCTAACTTGTTAACTATTATTAAGCCAACAAGGTATACACTTTGGTACGGTTCATCCATATATAAATATAAGTATATTTCATTTGTGTGTATCAAGTTAATACCATCGAATAATGGGAGATTGATTGCTTAATTTCATGGACTTACCTTGAATCTTAAATCGTGGAGTTCATCTAACGGTGCATATAAATTGCTTTGTTACTAAGCTATCTTAGCTTTGATTGTAAGAAACCCCGATTTGAAAGACTATATAAGGGAGAACTCTAGCATCTGGGAAACCTAATCCCGACACTTTTGTGTGTCCTAGTTGCAAACTAGAGTCGATTCTCCTTTAACCTAGGTTTTTCCAAAACCGTTATTAGGTTAACGACTTGAAGACTTCATTTGGGATTAGTGAAGCGGATCCAACTATTTTCTCTCAGAAGTCGCGTATTCTCGATCTTACTTGTTCTATCGTATTGAGTTTTATCTTTCTAAGATTTACTCAAGATTTATCTCCGATAGGTAAGATATAAAAAGTAATTACAAGTTCTTCGTCTCGGCACTCTTGTGATTCCGCAATAACTTTTTCTCGTTAATCGATTGGGTGATAAAGGGTGTAGAATACATCCTATTTATTATCTATTGTTTATGCTTTCTTTGCTATTTTTCTTGTAAATTATGTATTTTTACGCTTGTTTTGAGTTTTATAGCTACTATGGAGAGTCACGGAGGAAAAGAAGAAGAAATTACTCTATTTGAGACAAAAGGGCGAAATTGTCATTTCATGGGCGAACACTATCTCGGAGCCCAGTCAAGGTTAAGGGGCAAATCTATTTGGGAGAAGTATTAAAAGACAGGTCAACATAGGTTAAGGGCTGCTAGGTGGGTAGCCCTTATCAAGGTGACCGGAACACTGGTATAACCCTACTCCCATAACCCTAAAATCGAAAGATTTCTTCCTCTCAATCATTTGTTCATTATGAGAAGCTACTGTTGTTAAATCCGAGAGACTAAAACCGGAAAATCGAGAGATGAAATCGAGAGAAATCGAGGATGGGTTTGTTGATGAGTTGAAATCCGAGAGATGTATAATGGTTTCCCTGTTGGTTTCGAATTGGATTGAATTTGTTAAGATAGAACCAAGAGAAGTAAATAAATCTTTTCTTGTTGGGTACGAGGAATCGAGATGAAATGTTCATAGCTCGTAGAGAGGAAGAAATCGGTGAGTAATTTGAGAGTTGTTGTTGGTGGGCGCCGTCAAGAATCGATGAAGGTGGCACTTTGTGGTTAATGGGTGTTGAATCTGAGACCGAGAAATTGAAGGATTTCAGATCGAGATGAAGTCTTGAGTTGTGGTTTAGTGATTGACAAAGATGATGATATTGAATCGAGAGAGGAAACTGGATCTGTAACCAAGAACATACATGGAAGATTGAAATGGAGTCCGGGTTCTTGTCACTCTTCCGGCTTGACCCATTGACTAACGGTTTGACCTCGTTTGACCGAATTAACCTGGACAGTGCCGTGACTCGAATGTTCTGTCGACGGAGAAGAAGATTCCTAACGACTATTCCAAATCCGGCCATAATACCACTCTTTCCTGGGCGACCAAAATTACATTTTTTTGTGTGGATTCTTCTCATGGGTGTGAAGACTTGGACTTGAATTGGATGGAGAATTTGGCTCAAATTTGGAAAGAGAAGATGGAAGATGAGAAAGACTTGAGTTTGGAAATTAAATTATTATGGAATGAGGATTCTATTCTTGGAAGATTTGGAGAACATTGAAGCCCTATAAGTAGAGAAGTTCTCTACACACTTTTATCATATCTTTTACGCACCTCTCTACACACACAACACTTGTGTTTTTGCTTGCTTTTCAAAATTCTTCTTTTAATTATTTGTGTGAACTTGAAAAATTCTCCTTTAATTATTTGTGAATTTCAAAAACATGAGTAGCTAATTTTCTTATTGATTAAGGATGAATTCCTAGTTCTTAATATATGATTTGAGTTTTGTTTACAATTCTATCTT
>JAJJWW010017216.1:0-98988 GCA_023531295.1 Papaver armeniacum
AAAACCCAACCATCCAAAAATCCAGAGAGTAAACAACAACTCCTTCATGTAAACATACCATTTCTTTCCATCAAACTTTTCTAAAAACCCAGCAAAGAAATCGACTATGTTTCCAAACCATAACGGCCAAATAGATATAATAGCAGCTAAAAAAGCTCAAGAAACAGGAAACCAATTTCAAGATGTAGTACAGTCTCCATAGTTGGTAGCTCACCTTTGTTTCGAATAGCTTCTTTTACTTTAGTATGACGATCAGCAAAACCAACAATGAGCCCCAAGAAGCCGAAAGTTCCAATAACAGCTAAAATCAACAAGAAACGAGCTAAGTTCACTTCACTGGTTATTGCCATTCTTGGTGTGTTATTGACATTTGGTACTTGATTTTCTGGTAATTGTGCAGTGGTTGTAGCTAATGGGCTGTTAATGACCTGAGTTTCTGCCATTATTGACGTTGGTGAGAAGGTAAGTGGGTTCTGTCGAGAGAGTTGAGAAGGTGTACTACTGTAGTGTGCCTACACAGCTGGGAAGAGTTGGAAATTTATACCAACAAAACCCTAAATTGTTACTAATATAGGGTCTGAGTATCAATAAAATCACAAAAATGCCATCTGGAATACTCTAGAACCTCAAACACGTGTACTAAAACAAACAGGTCCAGATGGACGGCTAGCAACTGAAAACCCTTAATTTCTCATTTCATGTTCCCTCTTTTTTTCTCCTTTCTTTCTTTTTCAGTGGTAAAATTAAAAACCTCTTCTTAGTTCTTCTATCTTACTAATTCATGTCCAGAGCATGCATCCTGATGCTAGAAACAAAGTTTAAAATCTTGATAAGGAAATTTTTTTGAATGAGTAGTTAAGTAAAAAGTATATATATTGGGCTTACTGTTAAGGACGTATTTGGACGACAAATGCCACTTAGAAACTTAAAACAAATGTACATTGGTTCACAAATTTAAAACCTCACTCGAAAAGGACCAATGCGTTTCGTTTAGTTAAATCTAACCTCTTTTTCTTTTTTATGTCTATGATTTAACATGTCCTACATGAGAAAAAGTAAGCAAAGGTTATGTCATAGGAAGTCTGCAGCAATATTGTAAATGGCATAACACTCATTCAGATTAGCACATAGCATACCAAGGATGAAATCTGTATTCTTAATTATTCTTTGAAATGCAAAAAGAACTCATAATGTTGAATTCATAAGCATAAGCAGAGAATACCAACCCCCGGCCTTTCTTTTAGAATGCAATTGTAATTTTTGTATACCAATGAACGGTTGCGCTGAAAAAGGAGGAGGAAAAGCGAAAGAGATTTTCAAGCAAACTATACTACTGTACATTAACATCAATTCAGAACTATATATAGCAAAGCTAGAGAAATCACTTGACGTTCAAGATGTTCTTGCTCGCCACCATCATCTTATCCATGAGGGGCCTAAATTTGAAAATACATTGTTTTGGTTTCAGTTGCTTAGTATGACAACAATGCATTAGGTGAAGCAGTGGAGAGAAGACTATGTTCATCGTTATTGTTTTGTTCTTCAGCTTCTCATGATATTAAAGTTCATGTCCTTCATTTTAATAACGATATAAGTCTGAGACACGTATTTAGCTTCTACAAGAGTAATAGCGACCCTGTCGAGCGTTTGAGGAAGTAATATGATTATGTAGACAGAGTGCGGCATATGTGTCTGGCAGGTTCATATATTTATTTTAGTTAGTTTATTTTGTGTTGTTCATCGGATGGTCAGGTTTGGACAACCAAATCCAAATCACAAGATTCACAACAACACAGCAATTTAACTTTTTTTTTCTTTTTTGTTGGAATAACCAATCTGGGCCTGTGCAAAAGAACCCAAAATTCCTTCAACAGAAACAACAGCCACAGTATTTACAAAAAGAATAAGAACATCTAGTTAATGCTGGATCATCACGTATATGGATTGGTGAATATAATCTAGGTAGTAGTACTGAATACTGGTAAAGGCTGCGAGTTCATATCATAGTTTTAGACAACGATTCTGTTAAACACTATTTACATCGCAAAATTAATTTAAAACTAATTAGATTACGGTTGACGGCAGATCGTTACTGTATCTTAAGTGACTACTCAAACTATCAGATCATTGTCGCGGTCAACAAAGTACCTTCTCCAGAACCAATGTTGCTTCCATACTTCAGAGACATCTTCTTCAACATCGTTGTTTAGGTTAACGAAGTACCTTCTCCAGAACCAGTGTTGCTTCCATATTTTAGAGACATCTTCTTCACCAGCATTCGGTTTGTGTTAGGCATGAAATAGTAGGCATGAAAAGTTATAATCACCCCAAAGAAAGCGAACACGTATAAAACATAAAACTTGAATAGGCAGACTATGGGGGGAATACAAGAGTGATGAAAGAGGAAAGCATCCAATGCACGATTGAAGCCAAATTCTGGCTGCACGAACGAACCTCCAAGGGTATAATAGTAGCAGATCATCATCACTAGAGAGAAATATCCAGCCTAATGGACCCCATGACCAGGCAAATCCTGAAACACAAATGCAGCTGGTGGCTAAAATTAAGTAGTCATACGCATCGGAATTTCCTAATTTGATCCGTATCAGAATCCCCAACATGATCTGGAATCAAAAAATTTCATTACATAAGTAATACTCGTACAAACATAATGAAGGTAGTTATCCCATACACTTAGTATTTCTTAGTTAGTTTAGTACCATTACCTGACCAACAAATAATTGAACTCCTCCAGCTATGAGGAAAAACCTTCTGCAACCTTGGCGGACCGAGATAATATGAATGATAGTTGCAGCAACATTGACCCCTCCAATGATGGCAGTATACGTTAGAGCTTCACTAGTTTGAAAGCCTACAGCTTGAAAAAGGTAAGGAGCATAGAAAACTATTACATTCATTCCTGTGAGCTGCTGGAACAAGGGATAGCTATTGCCATCAAACGGTAGGGCCTGTTATGTGTTTGAGACATAATTTGCTTCTCAAATCCTTTCGCCGACTTTGATGCTTCGTTGGCGCCTAATAAATCTTTGAACAGTGCATGAACCCCGTCGTCGGTGCCATGGAGGCGTTGGAGCAACTGTTTGGCGTCATCAAACTTACCTAACTTAATCATGGACATTGGAGTGTCTGGGAGCAAGAAAGATCCAATGGAGGTGATAGCAGCAGGGATTGCAGCAATGCCTATGCTAAGTCTCCAGCCCCACCCATCTGTGATACTGTTGGTGCTGCAGTTCACAAGATTGGCCACAAAGATGCCGATCGCAATCGTCAATTTAAAAGCAATATTCAGGGAAGGTAGGTAGTCTCTATGGGCGAAACCCATCTCAGACATATACGCTTGAGCACCCTGCACAAAAGTAAGGATACCAAATGAATAGGAAAGGTGTATATAGTTCACTGTTGGAAAGTCATGAATTAGACGAGAAAGAAAAGAAAAGTTAAGGCGACCTTAGTTGCTCATTCTCCGTTTTGGCCTTACGCATGAGAAACAAATTAAGAAGATCAGTGTTCACAATCAAAGAAAACGATAATGTCTGACGATAAGCAACAGCTAAGGTGGTTTTAACTAGAACTGCAATGAAAGTTCAACTCTTTTCACTAAATTTGACACTACACATTGTTAGGTGGCCCATGGTATGGAGATGAAGTAGATTCCTACCTTGTTTGCGTAAAAACTTGTGTGAAACAGTACATACTGACATCTACACAATGTCAATGTCAATGTAATGTTTTCCGTTGCACCAAATAGTATTGAATTGAGCTAATGCATATGGAAACGCCTAAGTTAATTCATCAAATATTTTTCGCACCTAATGTGGTGATCCCATAGCGAATGAATTTTTTTTTTTTTTTTTGCCTGTGAAGAGTTCACCCTGGCAACATCTTTCCCCTTACAAGAAACAAAATAAAGCTCGGTAAAGAAAATGTCTACTATCGGCTTAGGCTAACACACAATGAAAGGGGTCGTCCATACTCAGGAGGACGGGATTCAAACCCATGGCCTTCTGTATCCAGTAGGGGAGGCGCTGGCTTGCACCATACCTCGTCCCCGACCAACGGTATGAAAACATGACTTGATAAATAGAAATAGAATTATAGGCTTAGATAAATATACCTGATGTATTAAGCCAAAACCGTAAGCATACAGAGTCGGACCTAGAACACACATAATAGGGATGAGTCCGGTGGTGGCGAGAGCAGTGAACACTGAACCCATGGACATGAGCGCTCCGGACAAGATCATATGCCTTCTCGTATCTAGTCTACTGAATTCATGTTTTTTTCTCGCTAATATCGCAATGATACCACTGAAGTAGAGACTTGCAGGAATAAAAGGGATGAGAGCGCCATAAACGGCCACGGAACGGTTGTAAGTTTCTGGCAAGAAGTGGTTCCCGTATCCTGTCCCAAATATAACCCCTCCTGCAAATCCATCACATTCATTTTATAAACATCACGCATTTGTATGTATGTAAAAATAAAATACTTGCTTAGTACTTGCTGAGGCCCAAGGGGGTGTTGTTTATTTTTTATCCCTAACAACGAAGTATCTCTGTTCTTCTAGTATGGACAATTGCCTGTTACCATCCAAGCTACTCCTAACTAATAATAATATTAATACGGTTTATCAGAAACATCTCAGGTAGTGTTTAAACAAGAACCGCCCATTATCAGTTTTTCATTCTTCCTTCCTGAAATTATCAATCGCAAGATACAAAAATGAAAAAATCTTAATGCATATAAACATTGAATTAAGGAAAAAATGAAAAGATAAACCCTAATCAAATCGAACTACATGACAATCCAGTTAGCAATCTCAGTAACATCATCATAATGGTATGTCTACAGGTGCTGGTGTCTGTAAAGTCTAAATTGATTCATCATTCTTATAAACCCTAAACCCTAAAACCTAACAAAATCATCAAAAACAAGTAAAAATTAAGCAGAGGGTAGGTACATAGTACATACCTATGATACCGAGCATATACCCGATCAAGAAAGCTGAAGTAATACCAATAAAACAAGCAGTGAGGAAGATCAAAGACATCTTGTCGGATTTCTCAATATTCATTCTCATTTTTGACTCAGCCGAGGGTGATTCTGTAGGAGGAGGAGTAATAAGAGTACTCCCATACTTATGTCTCATTGAGATTACGGTGGTGTAGATTTTGACGATGGAAAATTGGGAAACTTAAGAGATTTCCAGAAGAAATTCGACTGAGAAACTGTAGTGTACTGTATAGTGTAGAATTCGGTGATGCAAAATTACGGTCGAAACTCCCTAATATATTCTTGCCGGGCTAGTTTGGGCCATAATCGAATTATTTGAGGCCTACACAAATGTTGTACCCGACTAGAAGAATGATACAAGGTTAGGCTACCAATTTACTCTCTATTGAATCTTAACATTACCAATTCACCTTCATTGAATCTTAACACTGAAACTTAATTCTCTCGTCTCTTTCACATCCTCGAGCTTACTTCGTCGAAGCTCTCAAGCACCTTATTTTACGAGATTTATGTATTTTATCATAACAATATCTCTGGCCTCGAACTGTCCTCCCAACTGTTTTAAATTTAATTAGGAATCGGTACAGATTTTTTTTAGATTATTACTTTTTGCAGCTAAAAGTTCGTATAGCATGATTCATACTCAACTTGGTCATTGGTTGGGATAAACGCCAAGATATAAGAATGTTCGATGAAGTTGTTTTCTGGTGTGATTATCACAACTCCAACTCCACCTCCTTGTTTATTTGAAGCTCCATCTACGATTATTTTCCATACTTCGAGGGCAAGATTAATCATCATAATTAGGTTATATTTCTGGCTCAGGTAGTATTTCCAAGTTCTTCTTCTAAGAACCCGAGATCGAAAGCTGGATCTTCAACTGGGAAATCTACTAAGAAATCTGCTACATCTTGGCCTTTGATTGCCTTCTAGGCATATAGTTAAGCCCAAATTGATTCAAATGGAATCCCAATTTAGCTAATCTGCCAGTTCTGTTCTCTTTTGAGATCATATTCTCGACTGGGTATTTGTGACTACATTCACTTTCCTGCTGAGAAGTATAATACGAGCTTGACATAAGAGAAATAGATAACAAAATCACTTTTCTAGTTTGACAATTTTTAAATTCAGGTGGTGTCGGTGACTTGTTGATGTAATATATTCGCTTCTCCTTGTTCTCTTTAACTCGTACCAGTTAACACTCACAGTTGACGAAGTATGAGCTATGTAGAGATAAAGTTTTCACCTGGTACTAGCGAGAGAAAATTGAAGCAGATGAGAGATGAAATTTAATATGGTCAAAAGTTGTTTGATACTCGAGGTCCACTGAATATCCTTTGCAGCAAAATTAAAGAACGGTATGTATTTATCAGATAATCTGACGATAAAACATTAAAGCAGCAATCTTTCCAGTCAACCACTGAATATCCTTTTTGCAAGATGGAGGTGGCATTTCAAGCATAGCTTGGATCTGCAATGGCTGGACCTCAATGACATTTCTTGTTAACATTAAGCCCGGGAACTTTCCACTCTGAAATCAGAAAGCATACTTAGATGAATTCACTTTTTTTTTTATAATGTCTCAGGACGGAGAATTTTTTCAGGAGATCGTTATGGTGATCAACTTCTATTAATCTATTGACCATCATGTCATCTACGTAACATTCCATTGTTTCCCCAGTGAGGTCATTTAATTGACTAGCCTTTGGTAGGCCGAACCATTATTTTTCTAAACGACATGGCCTTGAAATAGTACAATCCTCTATCAGATAAGAAAGCAATATACTCTTCATCAATTGGATTCATGGGTATATAATTTTCCCCATAATACTCATCCATGAAATACAAATAACTATACCCTTGGATTGACTCCATCCATTTTTTTTTTTCGTAAAAGAGGCGTGCCTCAAATATATTGATAATAAAACACCGATTCGAAATCGGGATCGGTTACAAGACTGACCAGGAGATTTTCAACAATTACATGTATTTCAAACAGACAGCACACACCATCACAAGCAAACCACTTAACAACCCAATTACAGGACGTGATCCGAAGCAATTCCCTAACCATTCCAGGCCATTTTCTATGTAATAAAACAAGTTTAAATGGATTGATTTGGATTAAAAGTAACTCTTCCAAATCAAATAACAAATCTACCGTAAGTAGGGATGTTAGGATCCAAAGATCCAACCATTTCTCAAGGGTTTTTCTAAAAATAAGGTAAAACATATGACACAGGTATAATAGGATCCAAAGATCCACCCACTTGTCAAGAGTTTTTTCAAAGTAACAGTAGCAGTAACATGAATAACCTGAATCGGTCATCGGGAAGCGAACTCGGTCTGAATCGGTCTGGGGCTTCATCGGAATCAGTCTGTAACAATTTGTTGTTGGTGTCTTCTGTGTCTTAGGTGTTGTTGCTGGTGTCTTATAACCCATTGTTGCTGCTGGAGAATTTTGAGAACCTGTTGAAAGATTAAAACAAGAACTGCCGGCCGAAATTACATCATAATCATAATAGGTAAGAAAAACTAAATCTGTTAAACATCCTGGGACTTGAAAATTAAATAAACCTAATACAGTAGAACAATCATCATCAAAATAAGAGAAGATCTCCGATCTACTTAGGATTTCATAAATCGGGATTAAAGGTGCAGATATGACCCGATTTCTTCTCATAGAACTTCTCATAGAAGGATCACAAACTATACCTTGCTTGAGTAGCCACAGATCTAGAGAAAGACTACTAAAAAAACACAAAAGCAAAAAAAACGAAAAAAAGACCTAATCGGGAAGATAATTAAAATTAAAAGAATCAGGCTAGAGAAATCAGGTGTAAGGGGGATTGGGTGGTAGTTGATCTGCTCAGATCGGCTCATAAAGAGCCGATCTGAGCAGGGGAGGTTCAAGGAGAAAGAGTTTTCGTTGAGTTTATTTTTTCTTTGGAGAGAGAAAGGAAAACAGTTGGATTTGGAAGTTGACACTGCATTTGTGAGAGCGATTCATGGTTTTGATTGACTCCATCCATATCAGGAAGCGGGAAGCTATCTTTTGGGCATGACTTATTTAAGCTGGTGAAGCGGACGCAGAATCTCAAATTTTCATTCTTTTTCATTTCGACAAGAATGTCAGAAATCCAAATTGGATACTGACACTCCTTGATAATTTTTGCTTTCATGCGATTAATGTCAACATTTACCATATTATATATACAACTTATCTGCTCTTTTTCTTTTCTTATGCTTAAAAGGCTTAAAGGAGGTATCGATATTCAAAAAACAAAATGCTATAGATAGATAGATACCTGGAATGTCAAACATCTTCTGTATACACATAATTCATATTCTGCCACGTGTTGGAAGATGTACACGTGGAAGACACGTAGCCTAAAGACATCAAGACATGATGCCACCCAACGGGCATCTGTCATCTACATGTGTCCATCGACATGCTAATCCAACGACTAAGGACCGAGGAGCACTGAAAGAATGAGCCACCGCGAAGTACTGGAGAGCACCCAAGAACCTGCTTTACTCCATCTCGAGGTAGATCCAAGATCAACGGTGGGGGTTAGCCACGCTGACGAAGATGTGACAGGGGCATCAGACATCTGTCTGACGCGTGCAGACCGCCCCAACCACCCGCATTAAACACCTAGGCATAGGGTACGTGTCAACCAATTTGTGGAGTAGAAAGAGATGATTCTTCGTAAACCATACATGACCGATGGAGCCTTCGGCCGAAGACGAAGATATCAGCGGGATCAGCGCCAATATCGAGGAGATGAGGTTGCAATTGTCTTTAATAGTGGACCCCATGTATTATCCCTATAAATACCCCTCTCCACTGAGAGAGAAAGGGTCGACCAATTCTAAGTGAGAGGGTGAATAGAAGAGAGAGAAATTATAAGAGTAAGTATGTGTGTTATCTTCCCCTCCCCTCTATCTTCGTTATTCACTCCAAAGTCATTTGAATATCATTGTATCCTCTCAAATACATAGTGAAACAACTACCCCCGTGGATGTAGGCCTTAGTGCTGAACCACGTAAATCATTGTCTCATTTATATTAAGCACTTTACTTTTTGTCCTTATCATTGAACGTCGATACTTTACATATCTCGATCGTACGCATCACTAGTTTACTTCTCCATAACTAGACAAGGACGAGCCCGAAGGCTCTGAGTCGATGAGTCATCGTTTAAACATAGCTTACTTAAGATTTATTCTCCTTTACAACTGCATAAACGAATGCGAACATTGTCTGTGAACATATGGATGCCTTCGTGATTTATGTGTTCACAATCTGGCGCTAGAAACAGGGACTCTGTCCCGGTAAAAGATTTATCTTATCCTGTGATTGCTTATTTTCTGGGTCCCCGTGCTATCCTCTAAATGATAGTGTTCGGATTTAAGCTGACCTTCGAAATCAATCTTTTAAAACCAATTTTCTGCGTATGGTTTAAAGTTTATTATTCATGGATGATTTAAAACCAATTTTCCTGTAGATTTATACTTCTCTTAAACATTATTTATGCTTTCTAGGCACAAAACCCACAGATCTGTGCATTTTCTGAAGTTTTCTATGTTTCCCTAAGACGAATCTTACGGATCTGTGCTTTCTTTAGTATGTTGCATATCTTCCATGCTTAAAATTTTAGGACTTGCGTTCTTCTTAGAAATTTCCATATTTTTCACTTTAAACGATCATCCCGTGAAAGAATTTCTCATATCCATGAGTAGATCCATGTTTTCAATTATTGGATATGCCTCTCCAAATTTTCGACTAAATTCACGATCTCCTGGAAATTTTCTGTTAAGTCATACTTTTGGTCTACGCGCTTGGATTGACTTTGCTAACATGTCCACATGGATATTGGATTTTCGATGATGTTTAAACTGTGCAGGCGAAGAAAGCAAAGATGGAAAACACGAAGGATGCAGGAAAAGCCAATGCATCGCCCAAAGGAACACCAAGGACAACACCAGTCATGACACGCAGCAAGCAGAAGGGTGAAAAGCCGAAAACGGCAAACCAGAAGACAGATGCGGCGGAAATCACCTCACCGTCAAATGCAAACGATGTAGCAGCGGCAGCTCTCAAGGCAGTAGCAGCAAAAGCCGATGTAGCCAGAGCAGCGGCAACAAAAGTCGATGCGGCTAGAGCAGATGCAGCCAAGGCCGACGCAGTGAAAGATGCAGCAGCTACCCGCGCCCTCGAGCAATGGGAAGGATTTGCGGAATCATCAATACCACAGCCATCCTTTGGGATGCCACCAACGAACGAGCAGAACCAGACTCCGCCAATAACCCAACCGTTGCTGACAAGAAACCAACCCTTACCCCTGCATGAGGAGCTACAGATAGTAAATATCGAACCTCATATCCCCGTAATCCAAACGGTAGATGAAGATCATACCATGTCCCTTGGGGGGCAGGGACGGCTCGGTACCCCAAATCAAGGATCAAATCATTCCCCCTAGTTGATGCCAGAGCTTGAGGAACTAAAGAGGAGCCAAAGGGTGTACACAGAGACGGTAGCATTGCTGGACCGAGAAAACCAAGAGCTCGGAGACAAGATCGCCCAAAGCTTAGGAGCAACTCACCAGCATAACGAAGCCCTGCACGAAGCTAACTCTAAAGCACCTGAGCCGAATCATGACCGAAGAATGTTCGTGACAAGTGCAGTAAATCCCGAGTCGTTGAACCGAAGAGTAGCTAGAGGGAATAGATCCAGCGATCCAGATAATGTTCCAGAAGACTCGGACTATTTTGACAGCGAATACCAAAGGCCAAGGCGAAATTCAACCAATAATGATAACCCGTGCAATGGAGGATCTTCGTGCTGAAATGATGGCTGAGATCAAGAAACTGAAATCTAGACAAGGGGGAGGAAGACTGGAAGAGGTGATGAAAGAAGCCAACACCACCCCATTGGTACCGCATCTCGCCAGAGCTCTCATTCCTCAGAAGTGTTTCATCCCAAAGATTCGAGTGTTATGATGGATCCAGCGATCCCGCAGCTCATCTTCGGTATTACAATCGCATGCTAGCACGATGGGATCAGGATGATGCAATTCTCTGCAGGTACTTCCCTTCAAGTTTGAAAGGATCGGCCCTTTCTTGGTTCGATAACCTTCCACCCAACTCCATCGGTTCATATAATCAGCTTACTGAGAAGTTCTTAGGAACTTATATGTACAACAAGGCAGTTAACGCAGGAGTGGATAAGTTATTTTCATTGGCAATCAATTACAAAAAAAAACAACCAGGGAATACACCGATAGTTGGCACAAGATTTTCCAGGCGATAGGGAACGATCCGATGGTCAGCATCAACTGCTACAAATGGGGATTAGACAGAATGAGCCCGTTATTTGTAGAAATTCATGGGAGTGTCTCAATGATCGAAGGAGATCTCCGAGTAATCATTGAAAATCACGCGAGGCTAGAAGAAATCCAGCGGGAAAATCCCAGAGCCCAGACTCAAAGATCCCATCGAACTCATTCAGTGGAGCAAGCCAGCGGATCAAAGAGGGGTGGTTCAACTGAACGACCCAACGAAGATATGAGAGGACGAAGAGATGATCGTCGACGTGATGACCGGAAGTTCGAAGACCAAGTATACACGAAGCTGAACACGAGCTACACCCGCATCCTGAGAGAGATCAAGGATCGGGAAAATTTGGAGTGGCCATGGTCCTAAGGAAAGCATCCCCCAAGGTCCGAGAAGTCAAGGGATTACTGCGAGTACCACTGATTCAACGGGCACCAGATCGAGAAATGCAAGAATCTCAAAATCATGATCCAAAAGCTAATTGACGCAGGTGACCTCAAACAGTACATACAGAAGGCAAACACCGAAGATAGGGCCAAACGAAACAAACAAGTTCAGCTACCCGAGGGAAACCGAAGGCTCAATACCATCTCCTGATCCGAAGCTACCGGACCCTCGCTGACGGCTCAAATAGGAAAAAGGCTGAGAAAGCAATTCGAGGACTACTGTGAGCTGTACAAAATCGATGGAGTAGAAGTTGACGAACACGAGCAGTGGATGAAAGCACCAATGAATTTTGAGGCTGAGGATGTCGAGGAGGACATGGAAGATCACAACGATCATTTGGTCCTCACACTACCAGTGGCAAGATGTAATATTAAGAAGATCCTCATCGACGGAGGGAGCTCGGTTAATGTTCTGTTCTATGACACATTCAAACGAATGGAGCTCAATGATGAACAGTTGATGTCCTCGTACTATACCATCTATGGATTCAATTGGGCACCAACAAAGCCGTTGGGTGATATTGTCTTGCAAGTGGACTCAGGGCCAATGAAGGTAGATACTCGATTCAGCATAGTGGACGCACCTTCCCCCTACAACGCCATCATCGGTCGGAGATGGGTACACAAACTCAAAGGAGTAGCAGCAACCTATCATCAATACCTTAGATTTCCAACAGCCGAAGGGGTAATGGAGATAAAGGGAGATCAGGTTACCGCCCGAGAGTGCCAAGCTCTACAAAACCAGCTCAATAACGAACAAGATGAGCAGCGGAAGTCTAGAAGAAGTCGAAACAAAGAAGCTGCTAAGGAAAAAGCAATTTATCTTTATCTCGAAGAAATCTCAGGGAAAAGTCTGAGTAAGGAAAGCATTGTTCTAAACACTGAGGCAAGCACCTCAACAGCTAAGGAGGCCGAAGAACCTACCAAATAGCAATTAAAGAGTGTCCCTCTTCTAGGGGAAACAAAGCCTACGTTCACACCCGTAGAACCTGTGAAGTAGATCAATATAGGAACCGAAGAAAACCCGAAGATGATCATATAGGAACCTTGATGGATAAATAAAGAGAGTTAGCTCTTATCAAGTTACTCATAGAATACGCAGATATCTTCGCATGGAAGTTAAGAGACATGCCAGGAATCGACCCAAAGATAATCCAGCATGAACTTCTTATAAAACCAGGCACCACACCTTTCAGGCAGAAAGTACGAAAGGTAGCACCAGAGTATCACCAAGCAATCGAAAAGGAGATCCGTAAATTGCTAGAAGCGGGATTCATCAAGGAGGTCAAATACCCAACATGAATATCGAACATGGTCATCGTTCCCAAGAAAAATGGAGGAGTAAGAATATGCATCGATTTCACCAACCTTAATAAGGCGTGCCCCAAGGACAGCTACCCGCTCCCAAGCATCGATCAATTGGTGGAAGCCGTCGAAGGATACAAAGAACTATTATTTATGGATGGATACTCTGGTTACAATCAAGTAGCCCTGGCAGAAGAAGATCAATAGCATACAACATTCTACACCACGCACTGCCTCTATTGTTACACAAGGATGCCCTTCGGACTTAGAAATGCAGGGGCAACATATCAGAGGATGGTTGATGCTATCTTCAAACCATGGATTGGGAACACCCTAGAAGTTTATGTGGATGATATGCTCGTCAAAAGTAAGCAGCGCAAGGACCACCATCAAGACCTGAGGGATATCTTCGAAGCAATGAGAAAACACAGCATGAAAGTAAATCCAGAAAAATGCACATTCGGCGTCACCTCAGGGAAATTCCTAGGTTACCTAGTAACGAAGAGGGGCATTGAAGTAGATCCTGCTAAGATCCAGGCCATCGTAGGGATGCCATCCCCGAAGAACCTGAAAGAAGTCCAAAAACTCAACGGATCCTTAGCGGCTCTGGGAAGATTCATCGCCAGGTCATCGGACAAATGCAAGCATTTCTTCAACATCCTCAAAAAAGGAAGCAAGTTTGAATGGACCGCAGAATGCGAAGAAGCTTTCCAAAATATCAAAGAGTATCTAGCCAGAATCCCGATCTTACAAAAGCCCGACCCCGACGAGGTATTGGCTCTTTATATAGTAGCAACGGAGGATGCAGTCAGTGCGGTATTGGTCAAAACAAGCACGAAGATAGAGCAACCAATCTACTACGTGAGCAAGACTCTCAATTCGGCAGAAAGAAATTACACGAAGATTGAGCAGCTCATCTTCGCACTAGTATGGGCAACCCAAAAGCTAAGAACTTATTTCTTGACTCACTACATTCGTGTTCCGTGCAAAGCACCATTGGAGGCTGTCCTCAAAAGCGCTGGTAAGGTAGGAAGGATTGCAAAATAAAACACTCACCTCGATCAGTTCAACATCATCCATGAGATCCAACATTCCCAGAACTCACAAATCTTGGCGGATTTCCTAGCAGATCTACCCCTGTACAATGACGAGGAAGTAAGGGGCATACCAGAAGCGGAGGAAGGCAAAGACCCAGTCGATATTCTCGAGCCTTCAAACCAAAGACGATGGGAAGTTTTCGTCGATGGATCGAAGAATAGGGAGGGTGCGGACATAGGCATCGTAATCACCACCCCACGGAGAAAGGATCGTGCATGCGCTGAGGTTAGAATTCAAGGGGCATACCAATAACATCGTTGAATACGAAGCCGTGGTCCATGCTCTTCGTTTAATAATAGAAATAGGTGTAACCGAGGTGCGCCTAACGAGTGATTCACAGATGGTCATACGGCAGATAGGCCTGGAGTACAATGTGTATGATGAGACCCTCTCGGCATACATGGCCTTGGTCCAAACCCTTGCATCCCAAATACCTAGCATCAAGTTCCGGTATTTATGCAGAAGAAACCTCAGGCATGATGATGCCCTAGCATACATATCATCCATGTTGAAAGATGAAAGCGTCAAAGAAATCAAGATAACAAGAGTATATGATCCCTCGATTACTCCTCAGGAATCCTTCGCTACAAATCGTAAAGACGATGTAGGGGAGGATATCGCTGATGATGACGTAGGGGAAGACATCGCCGATGACTTTCACGAAGATGATATCATGACAAGAGCAAATGAAGACGAAGAATATTTGAGAACCGAAATTCATCTCTTCCTTAAGGAAGGAACGCTGCCTACGGATTTGAAGCAGGATAGAAAAATGCAGTCAAAGGCGGGGAGATACGACCTCAGGGACGGAATTTTATACAAGAAGTTTTTCCTCAGACCGCTGTTACGCTGCCTATCAAGAGAAGAAGGGAATCAAGTTTTGAAAGACATACACTATGGAAATGCAGGCAACCATAGCGGGATGAGATCACTAGCAGATAAAGCAAAAATACAGGGGTATTATTGGCCACAAATGATACGAGATGCTGCGAGAATTTCTAGGAGGTGTGAGGAATGCCAGCAGTTTGTTAAAAGAATCCATGCTCCTGCAACGAAGCTGAATTCGGTGGATAGTCCTTGGCCTTTCTCAAAATGGGGCATAGATATCGTCGGACCCCAGATCGAAGGATCGGGGAAAAGACGATTCTTGATAGTAGGCACAGATTACTTTAGAAAATGGGTAGAAGCCAAGGCCCTAGCTAGGATCCGAGACTCAGATATATTCACATTCATTTTCCAAAACATTATTTGTAGGTTTGGAATCCCAGCAGAAATTGTCTCCGACAATGACAAGCAGCTGCAAGGAAAGAATATTGATATGCTCTTTGATACCTTCAAGATCAGAAAGAACAAGTCAACCCCCATATATCCTCAAAGCAACGGCCAAGCAGAATCCACGAACAAGACCCTTGCCCTTATCCTCAAGAAGCAATTGTACGAACACAAGGGACGGTGGTGTGAACAATTACACAACGTGTTATGGGCATACCGAACAACTCGAAGGTCCGCTACAGGAGAATCACCATTCCTCCTTACTTATGGAGCCTAAGCGGTCATCCCAATGGAAATCATCATGCCAACCACAAAGATCGAAGCATGGGAAAAGAACCTCACGAAGGATATGATGCTGGAGAGGCTCGATGATCTGGAGGAAAGAAGGGAAACAGCGCTACAGAGGATGGATAATTACCAACGAAGATTAGCAAGGGAATACAACAAGAAGGTTAAACTTAGAAACTTTGTAGATGGACAACATGTGTTGAGAACTATACCCCAATACCAGCGAGAGAAAAAGTGGGGCAAGTTAGCACCAACATGGGGAGGACCATTTGTTATACACGACATCGTAGGCAATAGATCTTATTATCAGCGTAATCTGAAAGGAGAAGTCCCCGGACACCCGTGGAATGCGAAATATCTCAAGCCATACTATCCATAAAAGCAACGCAGTTTTGCATCTGTGTGAAGAGCACCAGAAGAAGAAGACAGCGTACCCTCTTAACATGTTTCTATCTCTGGACGAGGAATAGCAGACCTCAACTCATCAATCGAACAAACTTTTTGCAAGGAAATTGGGGAAAGTAGTCATATACAATCTCTCTGGACCTCCCTATCAGCGTCTATAAGTATAGGACCATGGGGAAGGCATCCAGCAGAAAGAGATACCCAACCAATCTAAAAGGCAAAGGTTCAGCGGAATGAATGCATGTAAATAGTTCAATAACACATTACATATCCGGGAATGCTGCTCCGACCCCCACCGTTTGGTAATCCTCTGTCCAAGGGTTAGCCAGCGGGGTGACAGGTCCAAATCCAATAACGAAGATGCATATTTTTGTTATTGCCGTCAAACACTATCAATTACTATCAATTACTTAATTTGTTTTTTTTTTTGTTTTAACTAAGATTTACTCGCTATCTAAATAAAACAACTAAACTAACCATGCATGTAAATCAGAATTGTACATATCCAAACAAACGATGATTTATTGCATAAGAGTTGATTACAAGTTCGGGAGATTAAGACAAGAAACACAACAAATTCACCAAAAAAGGGTCCGAAGACAAGTAATCAACAAAGATCAGCGAATAACAACAAGTATGACAAACCACTTCCTACTTCCCCTTGGAAGACTTGACGTAATCAGCAGGATTTTTCTTCTGAAACGAAGGGACACTTACTCCCGAAGAAGGACCAGAGGAAGAAGTTAAGGGATCAGGCATATGGCGACGAGGATAGTTCTTGACAATATCATGATCTTTCTGAAAACCTTGATCGATCCTGGTTAGAGTTTTGTTAATCTCTTCGGCAAGCTGGAAACGAGCCTTGTATGAGATCACGTTGGTTTTCATCTTAGACCGCGACAACAAAGACGTCAATCGAGTTACTTCCTTGGCTGCTTCCTTTGCTGCAGCGTCCCGAGATTCAGCCAAACTCTCATAATACTTGGTATGGCCCTCCTGTTGTACTAGGGCAGATTGAGCCTTTTCAAGTTTTTCATTTGCAAGGTCAAGCTGTCCCTCGAGCTCTGAAAAAGAAGACAAAATTGAGTTACAAAACTAGAACCACAGAACTATTCGCGACCAAATAAATGTATACCTTCGACTCTAGTCGAAGTTATCTCATACTCATTAGCTACAGCGTCCCGAGCGTCGTCAAGAAAAATCGTACTCATCTGAAATTTTCTTATAATCCAATCGAAGATTTGTAAGAGCAAACTGACACTCGTCCAACTCTACCTGCTTCATGGAGTCTAAATGACGAAGGTGGTTGACTTCGTTATTCATTTCTTATATGCCTTTAGTAAGCCTGTACATGTTAACTTCGAGGTCTTTCTCATAATCCACTAAACGAGCAACATCGGCCCGAGAAGCGGTTAAAGCATTACTAAGGGCATGAGCCTCGGCTCTGGCATCGTCCCTCTCCCGACAAGCCGCTGTATATAATCCTTAACTTCAGGGTCATGGAACGAACAAGCTTGGCATAACTCTTCTTTCAAGTGTGTTACCTTAGCCTCCAAGCTAGTAGCATTTTCACGCGCAACACGAAGATTCTCACGAGTCCATAACAGAGTGTCGTTAAACTGACGACGATAGGTGTTGTAACTATTCTGCATATCAACCATTTGAGTCCGCTTTTCTCGCCACTCAGCTACTAGGGTATTATTCTCATCGGCTCGAGCATTCCATTTATCGACTTCACTCTTAATTTTCTCCACTAATTCCCTGATCTGGGTAGCTTGCCGAGTCCTCTCATTCCGAAGCCATACCAATTCTCTGGTAATGCCCGATGAAGATAGGGCGGGGAGACTCATCCAGCACACTAAGAAGACGAAAGAGAAAGGCGAAGAGGAGAAGATAAAAAGAAAACAAACCTTTAGAAGACGAAGCATCGTTGCGGGCTTTTTCCAAGTCACTACGAACCAATGCAAGTTCAACACGAAGCTTCTCCTCTTCGGCACCAAGCTTCCCTTTCCCCTTCAGCTGGTTCTTCAGTTCTAATATCTCCTTATCCTTGGCAGAAATGTGCGCTTCAGCAGCGTTCAATTCTTCTTCCCGGTGACGAAGCTTGGCCTCCAGTTTGAGGGCCTTCGCTTTGAAAAATTGGTACAGAGTGTGGTTGCAGTGCTCACTTCTCATTATCTACGTTGATAACGAGCAGATAATAACTATCAGTAAAAAGTCATATAAGAAATAAAACAAGAGAATGTACGACGACTAACCTCAAGAACACGCTGCTGTGGAAAACCATACTGATGCCCATCAACGATAGCCATCATATCGGCAATAGAAGAAGGGGGATCGACCAGTAAGCTGGTAGAAGTAGCACCCAAATCCTTCTCCCAAACTTCGGCAACATCATCATAAGATGATAACTGCATCCTTTGGCGAGTGAAGGCATTGGAATTTTTCTCACCAGGTATCACCGGATCAGGGTTCGTCACAAACATCAGATTTTTCTTCATCAACCAATCCATTGTGGCGTCATCACCGTCCTGCATCAAGGCCATATCAAACCCTTCCAAAGATGCACCAGCGGAAGTTCCGACATCGGCCACATCCTTTTCACCATTAGAACTCTTCGTGGCCCCAACCTCTTTGATAGCATGAGCCTCATCACCTTCACCACCCAAATTTTCTTCCCGAGTAGCTGCCTTTTCACCACCAGTCTCAGCTACTACCTTATCAGCTGCTTTCTCACCCTCATCCCCAAGAACATCCCATTCATCATTAGGCGAAACCAAAGAGAACTCCTCATCTAACCCCATGGCGGCGTTAATATCCATCGGACCCCCATCGGAATGAATTTTACCAAAAGAAAATTCTTGAGTAGGGTTTTTTGACTGAAGCTCAGCCTCCTCATTCCCCTGATCTGGCACCAATCTAATGGGAGGATCGTTCATCGGAATGTCAGACATAACTTTTTCTCCACCAGTGCCATCACCACCAGGGGCAATCTCCTCTTCGTTGGCGCCATCATCGGTATCCTTGTCATCCTTATGATTATGATGAGAGGTCTCTATTCGTTCCTCATCATCGGTAACCTCCTTTTTGTCCTCGATACCCTCATCTTTCACGGGGCTGTTGACCTTATCATGAGTGTCTGTCTTCTCCGCAGGGGCAGTGGAAGACTGGACCGGGCCGATTTTCTTTTTCTTCTTTGCCTAAGGAGATACAACACGATATATCAGTACGACGACTACTCTTTCCATACTTCGAGTTACCTTAAACTAAGAAGAAAGGGGGCAATATAAGGGACCATACCTTGGCAGCAGCATTACCCTTCGAAGGAAGGATAGCCTCAGAACTTTCATCTTCGTCAGCAGTGTCAATGGCATACTCAAAGTTCATAACATCGAAATTCAACCGCTAGGGGCAGAAATCACCATAGCGAGCGGAGCGCTAGCACGAGGCTGACTTCCAGCAACATGGCGTCATCCATGCTGCCCAGGCACCCAGCCATAAGCCCAAGGACCGAAAACTTCGATGACTGTGGCATGCCATTCATAGTCATGATCACGCTTAATCTTTTCACGATGGGGAAAAATCTTATGTTGAGAAGTCCCCTAGGTACCAGGAACGTAGCGAAGCTTCGAATCACTCACTTCACTTAAAAGACGAACCTCACCATGAGAAACAGGAATCGTACGAAGACCTACACTCCATGGCTTGCGATTTCTACTATTGACATAGTCTCCAAAAGAAGCGTTAAAATTTGCGGGGAGTATACAAATCTCTCTCGGCGGGATCGGGAGTGTAGCGAGGTCATCATCGTCTCACCCTTGCTTTGAAGATAACACTCCTTCAAAGTCCGAAGAAAATTCCCACTTAGCTGCACCACTGATCGACAATGAGTATTATGAGTGGAACCTTCGCGATCAGCCAGAACATCATAATAAAAGGAATCCCCCGACTTATACAAGGGCAGCATCAAACCCGCTTTGAAAGCCCCCACGGTAGTCAGCAAATGAAAGTCATCGTACTTATAGTTCACGATCATATTGTAAGTAAGGTCTCTGGTGCATAGAACTTGACATCGAAGAACTCGAGGCCATGCTTCACCTTGAAGGCTTCGAGATCAACATGCTTGAAAGTAACCTTTTTCTTGGCTACCGAAATGCTTCGTATAACATCAGAACTAGCGGGTTGACTCAACAACGGTTTCTTTGACTTGGGAGGACTCATATCAGAACCTTTCCTTTTGACCGCTGGATTCCTCGGAGGGTCCACCAGGGGCACAACAGCTTTAGCAGAAGATTCTTTCATCGCAGCAGTGGATTGCGAAGTTTTAGACCCCGAAGGAGGCATCGTGGTTTGAGGAGGCATGGACCGAAGAGGTTGAACATTCATCGGTTCGGCACGATGTGGAGAAGGCTGCTGCACATTTCTTGGATCAACACGTTAGGAAGAGGGATTAGTCACAGGACGGTTAACCGCATACCGAGATCCTTTCGGTGGATCCCCCTTCTTCTTAATAGTTACCCTTGGACCCGCTGATGACAAAATTTTCTGTTCTTTAGAATCTGGTTGGGAAGACCTAGATGGACCACCCTTCGTCGGAGATATATCAGGACTTCTACGTGAAGGATATCTGTAGGGGCTCGATGACGGAGTTTGATATGGGACCCGATGGCGATCAGACATACCTACGAGGGGCAAGAAAAGTACTACGAAGATCAGATAAAGCAAACGATCAAAATCGAGATTATGCAAACTTCCACAATTCATCAGGGATAACATCAAAGGCACGGAGACAAATAGACTATAAACCCAAATTCAGTCATAACTGTCAAAAATAAGCTTCAACGACCAGCAGAGAAGTCTTAGGTTTTGCGATAAAGAACAGGGGCAAGTATATATACTTTCGTATATTTTGTTCTTCATCGCAAAAACCTAAGTACAGCAGCATAAAGACGAATATCAACTAAAATCTAGATCAAGATGATGAACACCATACCTGGATAAAAGGTGCTTCGGATAATCAGAGGCGGACGGGATCGAGACTATTGAAGAACAGTGACAACAGCTTAACTCAGAAAAATCTTGTCAGAATCGGTCGAAGTCGTAACAGAGAGAATCAGGAGCAGCAGAAGTTAAGAGCTAAAGAACAAAGAAAAACAACTAGAAGAGAGAATGAAGAGTTATGAACTGACAAAGAATGGAAGAGAATAAAATTTATTTTGCAACTTCTCCCATATTTATAACAAGTTAAAACCGTCCCACAAATCAAGGGGAAGTTAATGACCATAGTGGGAAACGTGCACTAAGAATAAGGGGAAGTTAATGAGGAGAGATGGGTTTGAAGACAGTTTTTTCTCCAAGCTTTGACCAACTTCAAACTTAGAGAAAAGGGTCAAATTGTATACACATAGTTCATCTGCTTCCACGTGTTGGAAGATGTACACGTGGAAGACACGCAGCCTAAAGACATCTAGACATGATGCCACCCAAGGGGCATCTGCCATATACATTTGTCCATCGACATGCTAATCCAACGACTAAGGACCGAGGAGCACTGAAAGAATGAGCCACCGCGAAGTACTGGAGAGCACCCAAGAACCTGCTTTACTCCATCTCGAGGTAGATCCAAGATCAACGGTGGGGTTAGCCACGCTGACGAAGATGTGACAGGGGCATCGGACATCCGCCCCGACGCGCGTGCACCGCCCCAACCACCTCGCATTAAATACCCTAGGCATAGGGTACGTGTCAACCAATCTGTGGAGTAGAAAGAGATGGTTCTTCGTAAACCATACATGACCGATGGAGCCTTCGGTCGAAGACGAAGATATTATCGGGATCATCGCCAAGATCGAGGAGATGAGGTTGCAGCTGTCTTTAATAGTGGACCCCATGTATTATCCCTATAAATACCCCTATCCACTGAGAGAGAAGGGGTCGACCAATTATGAGTGAGAGAGTGAATATAAGAGAGAGAAATTATAAGAGTAAGTATGTGTGTTATCTTCCCCTCCCCTCTATCTTCGTTATTCACTCCAAAGTCATTTGACTATCATTGTATCCCCTCAAATACATAGTGAAACAACTACCCCTGTGGATGTAGGCCTTAGTGTTGAACCACGTAAATCATCGTCTCATTTATATTAAGCACTTTACTTTCTGTCCTTATCATTGCACGTCGATACTTTACATATCTCGATCGTACGCATCACTAGTTTACTTCTCCATGACTAGACAAGGACGAGCCCGAAGGCTCTGAGTCGATGAGTCATCGTTTCAACATAGATTACTTAAGATTTATTCTCCTTTACGACTGCATAAACGAATGCGAATATTGTATGTGAATATATGGATGCCTTCGTGATTTATGTGTTCACATCTTCCAAACAAATATATATGTGTTCTGTTTAGCAGCTCAAGCATATTTTGGTTCTAATATTGTGATAGATCCTTTCTAATGAAGGTATTTTTCTTTCCATTATCAGTTTCAAGGTTAAATTCCTCCAAGAATTCCACGACATAAGCTTTCGATCTAGAACTTTTGGCAGTTCATTTTCAGTTTTAGGCTTTCTGGACAAAACCTGTTTTGGATTGGCTACACCGCACTATAGTTCAGCTAACTGCTTCTCAGTGTAGCCCTTCTACCTGGTCCTTAATTGCTACCCGTGTTGACCTACATGTGGACCTTCCTGCTGGGAGCAAGATGGTACTTCCAACATATATTCTCCAGTGCTAGTCACAAAGTTAAGCTTTTGATGATAGGTGGATGGTACTGCATTGCATGTAACCAATTTCTTCCCAAGATCACATTGTAAGGTGATTTGGTATTCATAACTAAAAAGTTCACACTAGTCTTTATCGGACCATCCTCCGATAAGAGTTACTTCACCCACTAGGTGAGTTTTTAATCTATTAAATCTAACTATTGCCGAGATATTAGCTCTTAAATCTTCTTCCTAAGTAAGATTCATTTTATTCAGCTGCTTGGGAATAAATAATGTCACAACTCGATCCCTGGTCGATCAGTATCTTCCTGCAGTCTTATATGTCAGTGATCAGTTCGACTAACAAAGCGTCAAAATATGGAAAAGTTAGAGAAAATATTTGATGGGGGCAAATTCCGATGGGGCCATGGGGGACCATTGAGAAGCTGACATTTGTCCACCTTATTTTGACTGTTTTTAACAAATATAGCTTCCAATTTTAAAAACCCAAATTACCCTTTCCAAAAATAACAACCAACTGAAATTAACGTCAGCACAAAGTATGATCGATTTCTTCGCCTTACTCTGATCATCCTCCTTGTGCATTAGTTTTTTGTATTTGTCATCATGGTCTTTCTTCTCAGGTTTCTTAGCTCCGATTTTAGCGTTCCTCTTGTCCCCCTTTAACTCTTTCCGTCCGTCCTTACTTTCTAGCTTACTCTCTTATTGTTCAATGATCCATGGTTCTGAGCAGAGGTGCAGGATGCTTAAATGATACCATGGTTCTAGTACTCTACGGGGGGTGGTGAGGAGACGTGCAGGACGCTTAACTGATAGCATGGTTCTAAGTACAAATTTTCTTCAAGGGATCAATCAAGAGCCCATTCAGTTTTGCACGGCAATTTCGAATTTTTGCCACATGAATGGCTGCGTATTCGTTGTTGTTGATTCAACTGTAATTCTTATAGATTTTATTATTGAATGACGAAGAAAAGATTGCTGGGTATTTGGATGAACGCCTATATTTGGATTAATCTTAAACAGTTGATTAAGAGATGACTATTATCATGGCACACATGTCGCACCCATGGAAAGAGAACGTATATAGGAAATTTTGTTTCAATTATGACTTCCAAATTTCTTTCCTATGTAAAGAAGTTTTTCCTTTGTTATCTGTATTCTTAAATACTCTGTCGGTCACCGTTAATTTAGGAAAGCAATATATGAAGATAATTATGATTACCAAGATTAAAAAAAAGGGTAATTTGGGTTTTTAAAATCCGAAGCTATATTTGTTAAAAACAGTCAAAATAAGGAGGACAAATGTCAGCTTCTCAATGGTCCCTCATGCCCCCATCGGAATTTGCCCCCATCAAATATTTTCTCGAAAAGTTACCCCAGCTAGGTCCTTGGCAGTGAACCTAATATCATCAGGTGGCAACAGTAATCCTTCATAGCTCGGATGTAAACCTGAGATATTTACCTCGTACAATGTTCTTTTCATGTCAGTGAGGTCTATGAATTATCGCCAGGTCGAGCTATATAGTGTATCATATTTACATACCCTTTTACCTCCTTTCGAGGTGTTGGAGTTTGATCATTGAAGAAAAATTATTTCAGATAAACTTCTTTGACCAAATTATCAATGAATCTTATCAAGTTTCTACATTCATTGGTGTGATGTCATAAGATTCATCATAGACACCATAAGTTTTACCTTTTGGCTCACTTTTCATTTTTCGAGGGTGTTAGAAAATACGAATTCTTCTTAATGAACTGCAGTATAACCTCAGGAGTTGAGTTTAGCTTGGTGAATTCTTACTTTCCTTGAACCACTTTGCATATGACTCTACTTTAAAATTGATATTTTTCGAAGTCTTATTAGGAGAGTTTGGCGAATGTGGTCTTTTAGTGCTAGTACATGGTTCAGCTGAGTAGACTTTATGTTATAAGGTCGTAGTTGTAGGTGTGATCAGGTTGTCCTGTTCTCTCCTGACCCATTTTCCTGCTTCATTGTAAACCTCTTCAATGATTGAGACAATGAAGAAATCCATGATCTTTCCCCATAGCAAAGTATTTTTGAAAAATACACAAAGGAATTTCTCTTGTATGTTCTTAACAGGCGTTGTTGCATCTTTAAACCTTTTGTGTTGAGATTATTAGTCCCACATGGTTGGGTTATTTAAGATCCTGCGGTTTATAATCTATTAGGGCCTCTCCACTCATTGCCAATTGGTTTTGAGTTGGATGCCCATATTCTAATATGGTATCAGAGCAGGCTATTTGTGTCGAGTCAGTTGACCGCACCTTTACTCGCGTCACCCGATTTAATTGTCCACGTGTTTGTAAGACCCGCCGAGGCTACACGTGAGGGGGCGTGTTGAGATTATTAGTCCCACATGGTTGGGTTATTTAAGATCCTGCGGTTTATAATCTATTAGGGCCTCTCCACTCATTGACAATTGGTTTTGAGTTGGATGCCCATATTCTAATAACTTAGAACTAGAAAATATAAAGATAAAATAGAATTGTATTATTGAATGGTGTATTTTACACTGAGAACCCATAGGGTATATATAGCGATACAGTAACTTGGTATGCAAGAATAATGCTTGTAAATCAATTCATACTAAATATATCAAATACTAAATATAACCCTAAATACTAAAACTTTCCATATAATTTATTATTACGAATCCTATACTCTAACACCCTCCCTCAATCTCATGGGGATTGAAAATCACATGAGATTGGCCATGAAAGTTGTTGATGAAGTGCGGTGCCAATAAATGTCCAAGAAGCATAAGAAGAAAGCGCGTCGACATAAGAAAAAATTACCGATTAGGAAAACCGCCAAAAACAGCGAAATTCACATGCCATTGGCGCGTCCAAGAAGCACATGCCAACATGCGTCACTGGTAGCCTTTCTTACCAAACCGTGGCCCTAATGGCCGAGCATGCCATTGGCACATGCCAACACGCTCGCTGGTAGCTTTTCTCACCAGGGCGTGGCCCTAATGGCCAAGCATGCCGTCGGCACATGCCAACATGCGTCACTGGTAGCTTTTCTTACCAGGCCGTGACCTTATTGGCCACGCATGCCATTGGCACATGCCAACACGCTCGCTGGTAGCTTTTCTCACCATGACGTGGCCCTAATGGCCAAGCATGCCATTGGCACATGCCAACATGCGTCACTGGTAGCTTTTCTTACCAGTCCGTGACCCTATTGGCCACGCATGCCATTGGCACATGCCAACACGCTCGCTGGTAGCTTCTATTACCTAGCCGTGGCCCTAACACACGCTGGTAGCCACTTACACTCAACGTACAACCTACCATCAAGGCATTCCACACATGCCATTGGCACATGCCACACGCGTCTCTAGCAGCGCCACTTGCACTCAAGATGCAACCAACACTCGAGACATCAACACAAAGCGGGGATGCTTTCTTGGGTTTTGGTTTGGCGGTCAAAGACATGCGGCGTACACTACGCTCACATTAAGAAAGCGTGAATAGGAATAAAGCGGTCAAATAAAAGAGGAAATAATGGTGAAAACGTTTTCACCCATTAACACCATGATGGTTACCACCTCCTCCCATTATTTCACCCTTTACTCTCTTCCTTCATCAGGCCAGGGTACGTTTCAATCTCGACTTGTATAAATAGGTCTTACCTATTTCCACCAGACAACAAGTCTCGGTCAGGAGAAAAATACAACACTCTCAGAAAAGGCAACTTTGCAAGCTATCCAAAAAGCTTTCATCTCTTGCAAGCTTCCGAAGCTTTCACTTTCTGATACAAGTCGAGACACTACTCTCCCAGAATTATTCTGGTCTCAACACCTTTCTTTGCTTCCCTCCCCAAATCAACCCTTCTCCTCCACTTTGTGACCGAAGCAAGTCCGGAACGACCATTTCTTGGTTTAGGCCGGACTTGTACAGATTGATCTCTCGAATCTATAAAGTGCTCACGTGCAACACATTTGTTTAGGGTTTGAACCAGTTTCTCACTCACCTACCGAATTTACCGAAATAGGCAGAAACGATTTTTACCCATAGACAGCAGGTAAGTTCAATAATTCAAAACAAGATTCCAACTAAGTTTAGGGACCCAGGTATTCCAACAATTACATGCACCATAGGTGACCATGTGGTCGAAAAGGCTTTACTAGACTTAGGAGCAAGTGTGAATCTATTGCGATACTCTGTGTATGTGCAGTTAGGTCTTGGGAGCTGAAACCTACTCCTGTTACGCTACAATTAGCGGACAGATCTGTGAAAATCCCTCGTGGCATTGTTGAAGACGTGTTAATCAGGGTTGATAAATTTTTCTTTCCTGTGGACTTCATTGTCTTAGATACTCAACCTGTGCAAAACCCAGATAATCACATTCCTGTTATTTTAGGACGTCCTTTCCTGGCGACGTCCAATGCTATCATAAATTGTCGTAATAGAGTGTTGAAATTGTCTTTTGGTAACATGACTGTATAACTGAATGTTTTTAACACTAGTCAACAACCCATTGATTGTGATGATATTGAATTGCATAAGATTAACATGATTGAGAGTCTGATCCAAGACTCATTGCCTAACATTTTGTCTGTGGACCCTTTGCAAGCATGTTTCGATAACTTTGACTTAGGTATTTTTGAGTCTAAGTACATTGGTGAAATTCACTCTTTGCTTGAATCTGTGCCACCCATGGATATTGCTAAATGGCAGACTGCAGTGGAACCACTTCCACTCTCTGATTCCAAATCTTCCTCACCTCTTGATGAACCACCTAAGCTTGATTTGAAACCATTACCTGATACTTTTGAAGTATGCTTTCTTAGGTCCTTTTCCGATACTTTACCCGTGATTATTGCATCATGTTTAGACACGAGCAGGGAAAGTCAACTTTTAGAAGTGCTTAAAGAACATAAAGAGGTCGTAGGTTGGACCATCTCAGACCTTAAAGGTATAAGTCCCACAATTTGCATGCATCACATAAATCTTGAGGAAAACACTAAACCATCTAGGGAAATGCAAAGGAGACTTAACCCCAACATGAGAGATGTTGTTAAAGGTAAGATTTTGAAATTACTTGATGCGGGTATCATATACCCAGTTCCAGATAGCCAGTGGGTCAGTCTCATTCAAGTGGTGCCCAAAAAGTCTGGCATTACTGTAGTTCAAAATGAAATGAATGAGCTTGTTCCCACCGTGTGACCACAGGGTGGCGAGTTTGTATTGACTATAGGAAAATGAATACAGTAAAAAAGAAAGACCATTTTTCCCTTCCCTTCATTGACCAAATGCTAGAAAGGTTGTCGAGACATAGGTACTATTGTTTCTTAGATGGCTATTCGGGCTACAACCAAATTAACATAGCACCCGAAGACCAACAAAAGACCACATTTACTTGTCCTTATGGAACATTTGCTTATCGTCGTATGCCTTTTGGGTTGTGTAATGCACCCGCTACTTTTCAACGTTGCATGATGAGCATTTTCTCTGACATGGTAGATGAATTTCTTGAAATTTTCATGGATGATTTTTCTGTCTTTGGATCTTCTTTTGATGAATGTTTGCATCATCTTACTCATGTGCCGATTCGGTGTAAGGAAAAGAATTTGGTTTTGAATTGGGAAAAATGTCATTTCATGGTTGACTCAGGCATTGTTCTAGGGCATATCATCTCGGAAAAAGGCATAGAAGTAGATAAAGCTAAAGTTGATCTCATTCAACACTTGCCTCAACCTCGTTCTGTGAGGGACATAAGATCATTCTTAGTCCATGCCGGTTTTTACCGCCGATTCATCAAAGACTTTAGTAAAATTTCAAGACCCTTGTGTAGTCTTCTTGCAAAAGATGTTGCATTTGTCTTTGATGATGCTTGTAAGGAAGCATGGGAGCAATTGAAGTCTCTCCTTACATCTACCCCTATAGTCATACCACCCGACTGGACCTTACCATTTGAAATTATGTGTGATGCGTCGACTATCTTTTTGTAGGATTTCATTTTAGGTGCGAGTAGACAAACTCCCTTATGTGATCTACTATGCTAGTAAAACACTTAATGATGCTCAAATAAATTATTCAACAACTCGAGAAAGAGTTGCTCATTTGTTGTATTTGCATTGGATAAGTTTAGATCTTATTTGATAGGGTCTAAAATCATCATATATTCTGACCATGCTGCATTGAAATATTTTTTGTCTAAAAAAGATGCTAAGGCTCGTCTAATTCGATGGATACTCTTGTTACAAGAGTTCAACCTCGAAATTCGAGATAAGAAAGGGTCGGAAAATATTATTGTTGATCACTTGTCTAGGTTGAATGTTGAATCTGTTCATGAATCCGTGCTTATTAGAGAATCATTCCCTGATGAACAATTGATGCTTGTGTCTGAAATGTCGTGGTTTCCTAATGTCGTAAACTACCTTGCTACAGGTAGAATGCCTTTGCATTGGTCTAAACAAGACCGTTCTAAATTCTTGGCTGAAGTTAAACATTTCCTTTGGGGTGACCCATATCTCGTTTGGCATCTTCGCCAAGACCAAATCATTAGGAGATGTGTCCCCGATTACGAACAAAGGGATGTCATCTCTTTCTGTCATGACCATGCATGTGGAGGCCACTTTAGCGCCAAGAAAACTGCTGCAAAGATCTTGCGAGTGGTTTTATTGGCCAACATTGTTTAAAGATAGCCATGCTTTTTTTGTTGCTTGTGACCGATGCCAGAAATTAGGAAGTATCTCAAGAAGACACATGATGCCCTTACAACCCATTTTGATTGTTGAGCTGTTTGGTGTGTGGGGTATTGATTTCATGGGTTCATTTCCTAACTCTGAAGGTAAGTTGTACATTCTTGTTGTTGTTGATTATGTCTCTAAGTGGGTAGAAGCCATTGCATCCAAAACAAATGATCATAAAGTTGTTATTTCTTTTCTTAAAGAAAACATTTTCTCTCGCTTTGGAACACCTAGAGCAATAATCAGTGATGGAGGTAGTCATTTTTGCAATAGACCTTTTGAATCACTTGTGCGCAAGTATGGAATCACTCATAAGGTAGCAACACCTTACCATCCTCGGACCGGTGGCCAAGTAGAAGTTTTTAATAGGGAAATTAAGCATATTCTTGAAAATTTGTTAATCCTTCTAGGAAAGATTGGTCTTTACGTTTAAATGATGCTTTGTGGGCCTATAGAACTCCATACAAGACTCCCATTGGCATGTCCCCTTACAGACTTGTGTACGGTAAAGCTTGTCATCTACCTGTAGAGTTAGAACATCGTGCATATTGGGTCAGAAGAAACTGAACTTTGATCTTGATAAGGCTGGCACCCAAAGGAAGCTTCAACTCAATGAGTTAGAAGAATTAAGAAATGATGCATATGATAGTGCCAAAATGTACAAAAAAAGAATGAAAGTGTTTCATGACAAGCGCATTTTGCGCAAGTCTTTCACACCTGGTCAAAAAGTTTTATTGTACAACACTCGTTTGCATCTTTTTCCAGAAAAGTTACGTTCTCGATGGTCAGGTCCATTCTTGGTACGTACTGTTTTCCCCCATGGAGCTGTTGAAATCGAAAATCCAGCAAACAAGAACATCTTCAAGGTCAATGGTCAGAGATTGAAACCATTTCTGGAGCATCTCCCACCAGAAGTTGAGACCATAGACTTGGAAGACCCCGTCCATGTGGACTAAACTAGTTCACCTGTGTACATACATATGGACTAAAAATCCATTCTCTTTCCCTTTCCTTTTTCTTTTTGCATAATTTTTATGTGTGCTAACCAAAACTTTTGTCTTGCGCTCATGTTAGTTGCTTTCAAAGCATTCATCCACTTATGGTTTAGCACCATCCTTTTGCATCCGGTAATCTCTTCCCTTTTCTCTACTCAAAGATAGTTCTCATGGTATGTGGCTGTTTAAATTCTTATCATCTGTTGAAACATTGAGGACAATGTTAGATATAGGTTTGGGGGTGTGTTTTGCATATAGAGTTTTTAGTTCAAAAAAAAAAATCAAAATCAAAATCAAAATTTTTCAAAACTCTTTGTAAATATGTACATAAAACCTCCAACTTTTAGAGATCTTAGAGTCACTAGCATGCTTCTAGCTATGTTTACATAGAGAGTCTGACCGAAATAACTGAAATTGGAAGTACTAGAGAACACAATCGGGTTTCTTAGTTGTTAAAGCGTTAAAGTTGGATTTAACCATGCCGGAGGGCGAATTAGGTGCTGCAAAGATATTTGGTAGTAGAGTTATGATCACCCTTAGTGGAGACTACCCATTTTTACATCAAGCGAGGCACCAACCTTCATTTTTTTGTGACTATCTAAAAAGTCCTTTTAGAGTTTGTGTCACCGTACGTAAATTTCGGGTAGGAATGGTGAGCTACCCAACTTCGCACCACCTTCAGCACTATTTTTGATCTCTTGAGTGCTAATTTTGTCAATCATGAGGATGACGTCTAAAGATGAAAACCCCTTCTTGTAGTTTGATTTGCAGTTAGCACCACTCTCTCTCTCTCGACAACATCATCAGATCCATAGAAACACAACATCATCAGCGAGCAGAGCAACATCAGAGTATTTGAAGAAAAGTCGAAATAGTCCAAGGTTTACATGCAACAATTCAAGGAAAAGAAAAAGTCTTATTCAAGTGAAGTTACAGTATCTTAAAAAAAAAAAAAAAAAAAAAAAAAAAAATTCTATACACTAGTGAAGACTTATCTTACAAGAGCAAAGAAAACAGGAAAAGATGAGAATTAGTGAAGTTTCATAAAATCAAGACAATACAAGTTGTGTAGAATTAAGTGATAAAGTCCTTCACCCATGGCTTTAGTAGTTTCATTGGTTGTGTTTTTATTTTTGCTTCAACAAAAAAAAAAATCAAAAAAATAAATAAATTGTAGTTTATTTTCTTAGTTTTGTTTAAATAACACCATGGTAAAGAAGAAGAATTCAAGAAGAAAATTCCAAGCAACAAGGAAATTGAAGAGAAAAGTTACAAATTGTCAAGTTTTTACGAAATTCAGAAGTTCATCATCAACAGTTGAAGACCGAAGACCGAAGATTGAAGGCATTTCTATGGATACTATGAGAGTGGTGTTGATTGCCGATCGGATGTGAAGGTAAGTGAGTACTCCCATCCTTGCTAATGGTTGATTTCCTTTCTTAGAGATCATCAGAAAAAGATTCTTTTTTCCACAATTCTGTGGAGTCTCGAAATTATTTGGAAGGTTCTCCTTCCCACCATTCAACGTGTGCAGGATTTCTCTCTTTATTCCTTCTGCACACATGAGAGACTAAAAAGCGATCTTTTGAGTGCAATTATCATAAAACCCTATTGGTGAGGTAGAAGTCGAGGCTTGTGATTACTCTCGAACCCGAATTCTTTCATATGGTATGTTTATTTCTTGCTCAACTCTTAAGGATGAGAATGCGTTCTTTGGTAGTTCTAACTTCGTGTTACTAGCATGCAGAAACTCTATGTCCTCATAGCTCCTTGGATGCTTGAGACTCTTTTACGCTCTGAAGTTGGAGAAGGTTTTGTGGGTACTTCTCTGGTAGGCCCTCACGAGACTACAACTCGTCCACTAGGGACACCTAGGGGTTTAAAGGCTTAGTGCATACGCTAAATGCATTCGAGAGACAAGCGACAGTGGTATAGTTAGGATTTCTTAATTTTCGTTTCACTTGAGGACAAGCAAAATTCAGGTTTGGGGGTATTTGATGAGTGCCAAATAGTGCATCTTTCTACACCTTTTCAGTGGCAATTAACTCATCTTTTGCGCTTTAAAATCATATATTATCCCGAATTATGTATTTTCTTTGTTTTCAAGAATAAATACTTGTACTAATTAATTTTGTGTTTTTAGGTACTAAATAAAGCTTGGATGAATTGAGAAGCCAAAAGAAGCAGAAAATTGGAGACTAGCGACTACGGAAGAGAAGTTGCAGCCCGCTTGCGCATCAGTTGCAACCCGTTTACAAATACATGGGCTTAAGCTACCCAAGATCCGAACCCAAGCCCGCCTCTATCCTGAGCCGTTATATTTGATATAGCTAAGCATCCAACGGTTTCTTTAACCCATGCATCAACATTTGCTGCGCCTGCCTAACACCCTAGCCTCCTGTCCCCTTCACCTAATCGACCAAACCAAACATCCCCTTGTCATCGCACCCATCTTCTTCCCCTTCTGCAGAAACCTCAGTTCTTCCCCCCTTCTCCCCGACCATTTTTGCAGAGCCAACAACACCTTCTTCCCCCGACCAAGCTCTGCCATCAAGCCTCCATCACCATAAACTCGTAATCTTACCCCTTTCTATCTTGTCTCCTCCCTATAAGCTAGGAAAGAAGAGGGGTAATATTAGGGTTTCGGCTACAATGGAGGAACATCGAATTAATGAAGTTGCAGAGAAGAAAGAGGAGGGGGGACAGCTAATTCAGGCGTTTTGGGTAAGTGGGCTGCAATTAATTTCGACATTTGAGTGTTAGAGAGGATTTTTGGGTATAAATAGAAGCTCCCCTGTGTAAAGAAGATCATCCAAGGCTAGCTTGTTCATAATAGTTTCTTAAATTCAATTGTGTTTTAACTACTTTTACCATGTTCTAAATCACTTTGTTGGGGTGTAGATGAAACCCTTGATCATGTGTTAAGATAATTCAAGTTCATAATGTTGTTTTTGTTGTGCTTCATTTCTTTAGGATTGATTAGTTAGATTTTTGATCAAATGAACCTGTGATAAGTTGTACTGTAAGAAGACAACTTATACTAGGGGTGAGTTAGTTAAATTAGTTGATAATTCTTCTACCTGAGACCTTCAAGGGAAGGACAAGAGCATAATGTGAGTTTGTTTTGCCTTAGTATAGGATTAAAAGGTGAATTCAATCACCCTAGTGCTGCTCAATCAGTTATTTACAACATGTTGTTGCATTTTACTTTACAATCACTGCTATATCTTGTCGTATCGACACCAAACAACCACCTTTGTGTTACTCCTTGTTAAGAATCAGTTTAGATAGAGCATAGCATCATCTTACACTCACCTTGTCTCTGTGGGTTCGACCTGTGCTTGACCTATGTTGCAAATCAACACTGTGCACTTGCAGTTATAATTGTAGGTAACTTTCATAAGCATACCAGCTGCTAATCAGAAGGAATTATGTAACCATCTCAAAACTCTCACTGACAAGATGTCAGACAAAACTCGGGAAAAAGGAAAAGACAAGGAAACATCAACTCTGGATCCCGAAGTTATTCCCGTCCCTGACGATGACGAAACCCGTAAAGCTGCATAACCTGAACCTGCTGGTTTCATCACTCGTGTAGATCTGGAACGTTTTATGGAGAGCCGGGGAAAGGGCCATGCACCATCAGTCCATCGTAATCAGCCTCCATATCCTGCTGCTACGCAAAGAACCTCTCTTCCAAAGGGTTACACTTCTCCAACCTTCACACTCTACAATGGAACGGGGAATGCTCGAGAACATGTTTCTCAATTCCTTGAAGCATTAGGAGAGCATGAACACAACCTTGTCGTCTGTTTGAAGGAGTTTTCAAAATCCCTGACGGGTCGAGCATATACTTGGTACAACAACATCGCACCAGGGAGCATAGCTAATTGGGGAGAAATGATTAATGCTTTCTACAGGAAGTACTTCTTTGTCTCTGAGCAAATTACTCTTTCTGACTTGGGAAGGATGGCCCAGAAGACTGCCGAAAATCCGAATGATTATGTGAAGAGGTTCCGGGTTCAAGCTTTGGATTGTCATGATCCCAACGTTACTGAACAACAACTGGTGGACCTATGCATCAATGGGATGATCCCAGTCTACAGAGCTTTGCTGGAAAATCTTCGTTTCCAGACCTTCTCAGAACTTAATGAAGCAGCCAAGCGATCGGCAACTACTGCTCCCGCCTTGCTGGAAAGAACTAAAATTGTCAAAGTAGAGGAATTGAAAGACACTCGAAGCAATACTGCCAGACGCCTAATCAACAAGCAGTACAACGTTGAAGCCTCCATGAATGTTACTGAAGAGAGCAAAAGAAAAGCCGAGGCACAACAACATAAGAATGCCTCTTCGACATCGCACCCTCCGAAAGCTCCAAGGAAGGACAACCAAACTATAAATGCACAATCACCGAATCAGCAGAATGATCAGGAAGTACCTGATTTCCCTTTTCCCATCGAGGAAGTGATCGAACTACTAGAAGTTTGGATCCAAGATGGTGTAATCAAACTACCTCCTGTCAAGAGGGAACCAACCGCAGAGCAAATGGAAAATGCACGATATTGCCATTTCCATAGGTACGTTAGCCATCCAACAAGTGACTATAGAAATTTGAAACGCATATTCAAAGAGAAGGCCGAATCAAGAGAACTGGGGACTGAAGGAGTGCACAGAAATCCTCTCCCAATCAGAACATTCTTACCCTCCGAACAGCCGGTCAAGGAAGTGGTTCAATCCTTAATCGAGCATGTCTGTGAGTTGATGTACCTGTCAAAGGCCCAGAGAAATGATATGTTTGCCGCACTGAACCATATTGTGTTGGTAAAATGGCTAGCAATCCAGCAGACACTCCCGGAACCTCCAGTAACAGACGAGGAAATGTACAACTGGGAACTTCTCACTATGGTGCACCTCAAGGGAAATGAATTCAAACGAGCATTGGTCGACGTTTGCACTGCTGTGAACATCATCCCTTTGAAAACCCTCAGAGCTGCTGGTATCACTCGTCAAGAAGCAACTCGTTCTCCTATCTCAGTCAGAGATCATGAAGGAATCCCCAGAGATGCTTATGGATACATCACTCTCAACATAAGAAATGATTCAACCTGGACGGAAACTAAATTCTTCATAATTAAGGAAGATCATGGATATGATATGATTCTTGGGGAGCGTGGATTCATGATGGAAAAGTTGCTGCGATATCTTCATCTTCATTTGCACAATTCTCCATCGAAGAAAGCTCTGATTCAGAAGATGATCAACCCTTCAAACATTTGGGAAAAGTCGAAGCCTTGATGGAACTCACACAAAGACCTGGGGAGGGCGCCCACGAATTCGTCAGGAAGTTTCGCACTCAGGCAAGTCTCATTCCCCCTCATGCATCTATACTATCGACTTTCAAATATGCTACCTTCGTCCGGGGACTCAATCTTACTCATGTCCAAGCTATCATCAAATTCTATGAGTGGATAGTCTCACCTCAGCTGTACTACACTGCATGGTTGGAGTCTCTTCCAACTAAGCACCCCATTAAAAGATTCATCGCTGAAGATATGGCTCAATTTGACAAGCGATATCCATCATACCCTTTCTTGCGTGAATGTCCACATGTCCCAAAGAATTGGAAAGCTCCACTAACGTGGAATCCACGAGGAATCCAAACCAGCAGAAGATATTCAAGGCACGGGCAACCAAGCCTAACAAATTTCATGAATGAGATTTGGTTCTTAAGGCAACCAGACGCAACTTACATTCCACAAAGAGTTCTAACTGGGAAGGACCTTTTATGATTGCTAAGTCAGTTACTGGAGGATACTACAAATTGGCTGACATCAAGGGCAAGACGAGTATACCAGTGATTCATGAAAATTGGCTCAAGATTTTCGACGCATGAAGCATTCAACATTGAGTGTTTTATGTCCAAAGCAAACACTCAAAACATCTGACGTTTTGCATCTTAGGATTTTCTTTTGCTTGTATTTTTAAATTCCTCCAAAACATGTGCATACTTGCACCCAGTATTTGAAATTCAACAATCTATCAAAGTTCTTTATTTCAGAAAAATCTCTATCAAATCCAAAATCCAAAAGAAAATCCTCAGTCACTCATAAATTCAAAACCTATCAAAAATCAAAACCCAAATAAAATCTCACATCTCTCAGAAGTTCAATGTTCATGAGATTATGGAAAAGAAATTAAAGGAAGCCGTCAAAGAAGGATTTTTGCTTCTCAGCATTCTCCAATACTTGCAAAGCCGCTTTCTCCAACTCCAGCTTTTCGGTCAGCTCAGCAATCTCGGTCATTTTCTTCATCATGGCATCACTAGTAAAAAGAATGTTCATCACTACTGCATCCTTGATGGTGTTGATCTTCTGATGGAGCCACTTCAAATTAAAGTCAAGTCTCTCAGAATTCTTCAAGTTATACTCCCAATCAAAGAGTACATCTCGAGTCACGGTACTTCTGGCCCTGGTACGAATATCATCTATAACACGTAACATGATCTCTACTTTCCTTGTCAAGAAATAGCTATGCTCTGTATCTTTCATAACAACAAAGTGGCCATACATCTTCCACAATTTCTCGTACATAGCAGCATACTCAGTGGGAACGCTAAATCCACCAACTAATGTGTGATTTGGGAGTGTCTCATCGAACGGAGGAGTAAAATAAATCCCTGCATTGGGATATTCATGCACTATTATACGTTTCTCAATTACTGGATCAGCGTCAACAATCATAGATACAACTTCAGTCGAAGCCGCTTCTACCATTCCTGATTCGGGTTCCACCATCGCAGGAACAATGTGAGTTTCCGCTACCTCCACGGCATCAACAACCAGCACTTCATGACCCTGAGTTTCCGGGATGGGAGTCTCATCACCGACAGATCCAGGATTTCCCAAACCGTCATTATTGGATCCGTTATTCCTAACTTCAACATTTGGCACCTAATGTGAAGATTACATGGGATTAAGAAAGTAAGTGAACTAACATCAAGCGTGGAAACCCAATACAACCATAAAATTAAGAAAGTAAGAGAACTAACATCATCCAAGTTCCTTATTATACATCTAAGACATGCACAAGTAGTGTGAAAGTTATGAAACACGTTTTCAAACAAGCTCAGCTGAAGAAAGTTTACACTGCCCTGTGTTCAATGACAAACTGGGGGTAATTGGTAAGGAATCTAGAGTTGGGTTATGCACCATTATCTTCGTATGGAAGTCCTCTACAACATGTCAAAATTTCATAACAATCAGATGAACGAGCAAGGAGATGTGGCCAAAACATTGGGCAACATGCAATCTGGAAAAATCCTGAAAGTCTCCTGGAACTTTACTGTTTCGCTTTTTCAGGCCCTAAACATGCTCAAAAGTCAAAAAGCTTCTTTAAAAAATCTTGGAAATTTCCTGGGCTTGAAGATACATATGCAGATACCGAACATCCGACTCTAAACGAGGATTCTACGACGTTTTTACTAAAAGCTGAAGTCTGAAATCTCCTGGTGACGTATTTCGGCAAAATCACTCATATACTTACATGGATTTTCACTCATTCATTCATAAATCAGCAATATCATATATCTATGAGGAGGTCACATGAGGAATACTTACTAGGGGAGTCTCTAAACCATTTGAGGGTTCGGGAATGTTGGAATCTCCGTTGGTGACTCTGTTATCTTCATCTGGTTCGGGATTTCGGGAACCCTCCATGATTCCATGACTCAAGGAAGAGTGTGCTTCATCAATATGCTGCTTGTCTGCAATGATTTCCTCTTGAATATATCAACAACAATCAGCATTAATTCATGCAAAGGTATATCACAATGATTAGCACAAAAAGGGAATACTTACGTCGACTTCTTCGTCAGTACTGGATCCCTGAATTATTCGACCATGAGCAAAACGAAGACCATCAATAACAGATGGAGCAAAATTCTGAAACGAATTAACAATTTTCTTTCAAGATCCTAATTTTATGGACGAGAAGGTCACAATGGCAAAGAAAGGCGCTAACAACTCACCAAAGAAGCGGCAGGGGACTGTATATTGTTCGGTATCATCCTATGAGATGTCTTGCTCCTGCCTTCTCCTCCCTGAGGACTTTCTTGAATTTTTGGAGAGTTTACATCAATTCGAGGTCTCACAGCACGGGCATCCTATCACATGGTCAATAATACAATTAAAAGTATGATTGACATACTTTGGATAAAATCATAAAAAAGGCACTCACCCGTGTTGCATTTGGAGACGTCTTCCTTTTGTCACCACTGGAAAGGTATCTCAGCCCGGGTCGACCAGAAATCATGTCAGAGGAAGGGAACTCTCAAACTGGGGACTTCACATCCATTGCAAACTTGTACACATGCTCAAGCTGCTGACGACAGAAGCCTATGTAACCTGGGGTTACGAAGGTATCTCGGTCAGAACATGGAAATAAATAATCATTTCCTTCCACATGCATGCAATCTAAGTGAGCCTTCAGGTACTCAATCTCTGGCTTATTTGTTCGATGACCCAGAATACACTGATCAAGACCCATATGTCTAGCCGCTCTATCAATGTTGTATTCTTCTACCTGGAATTCTCCATTCATTACTGATATCAAGAAACCAGGAGTACAACTCAAGACAAAAGATCTCTCCCCTTCGCTCAGACCAGCACCAGTACTCAACATGATATTCTCTTCACAGTGATTGAAAGTGATCAATTGTGAGAAGAGAGAAGGAACCGACACCCGGGGGTGAAAGTTGAACTTGGATTCAATGTCCAAAACGTCGGTAATGCATATCTTATATTGTGGTTGCTTTTTAGACCAACACATGATCCTGGCGTTATTCTTCTCAAGGAAGGCATGACGAGTATCGACCTTAGGTCCTTGCAAGATGCTGTAGGGAATTGGGGCGTAACTCTCGAGATGCTCCCACATCAAGGCTTGGAGGAACATGGTATCGACATATGTCTCGACTTTTATAAAGCCATCAAAGATACTGGAGTCTATAACTAAAGAATCTAAATTGGCGAACAATGAACCCAAGAATAGACTGCCAATGGGAAGTTTCTCACCTTTTGCCATCTTTATGGCAAAACGAATTACGAACGGCTTCAAAAAATGTCCACAATCTTCAAAGATATCCCTGGAGATCCACAGGAATAAGAAGGCAGTGATTGTTAAAGTGTCATCAACCGGTTCTTCGGAAATCCTGTCTCTCGACCACCAGTATGATAACCATTGAGCATAACAGGATACGGGTGACTCATTGAATTCGTGCATCTTGGCCTCCAAAACATTAGATATCTCCTTCTCCTCTGCTGAAAGCTCTTAGGGGAAATTACCGGTAATTGGAAGGTGCAACAAAGCAGCTACATCTTCTAAAGTGATGGTGAATTCTCCCTATCTGCATATGAACGTGTGAGTAGGAGCACACCAACGGGCGAGCAAAGCTACCATACCTGGTATATCGTGGTTGATGACTAAATCTCCAGCAGCTTGAATGGCTCGTGTCACCTGGGCACGATCCAACATGGTACTCACACTGCTACAACACAGCATGTGTCTTGCCCATCCAGAAAAATGCATCAAGGGTTTTCTTGAAAGCTTGAACTCCACATGAGAAGCCTAAAAGTGTTTCCCTTGCAAACAAAACCGAATTACAGCTTGAGGAAACACCAACTTATTCTGACTAGTGCTCATGGGATTTATTAGCAACCGAAACGAGGAGCCTAAGGGACGCTTTTCAGGTCTATACAAATACGTAAAGAATTTGTCCTCAATAATTGGGATGTTCTTAGTCTTGGCATTTTCCTCTTTCTCCTTAGAAATCTCAGAATCATCATTTCTGGAGGAACCATCATCTCTGGAAGATGCGTCTGTGGAAACATCCTCTCTAGAATAAACATCATCCTCGGAAGCGCTACGGGATTGAGTCATTTTGCAAAGCTGCTACGACATCCATACACAAATTCCATCAACACAATGGAATTAAAGCAACAAGATAATTATGATGCTCATATCAATGTCTACAAAATGGTAATCCTCAACTCTTACTTATTTACGATTTCACGAACTTAGTGATAACAACGTAAAACCCCAAAACTTGCCCGTTCTTTCAATCCTGCAAAGTCGAGCATAAAACATATTATTCAAGAGTCAACACCGACTTCTCAAGAAACTATGAATAATTCACATAACTTTCCATGTGAACATTCGCTGATTTCTACGTGTACATACACTATAAAATCACTAAACATACATACGCTACGAATTCATCAACTCATAAATTGTTTGCTTTCAACAATTCTTCATAAATCAAAAGCTTGGTTTATATTTAATAAAACGTGAATAACTCATGTACCTTTTTTTAAAAAAAATTTTAGGGTGAGCTAATAACTCACGTAAATAATAGTAAAAAAAAAAAAATCTTTTTGCTCAAACGAGCATTCGTCTACGAATCCAGGGTATTTTTTATTTTTGCAAAAGTCCACATATTCTAAATAAAATTTCGAGATTTCTCAAATAAATTTTATCATGAATTCCAGGTCTTTTCAAAATTTCCTTTAACCCTAAGGATCATTATTTACTACTCTTTACGAACAAACCTACGTTCTTATAAGTATTTGCAAAATCCATGCTTTGAAAACAAACTTGGGTTTTCATGGAACCTAATAAACAAAACTTTTGCTACTGCAACTAGACCATGTTTATTCAAAAATTTATGAATCTCTTCCATATTAAGGATTTTTGCTCGTTCCTTCAACTAACGAACAAACGGGCATATATATACATTTTCTGAAAATCCTTCATAGATCCTACGCATGCATGCAACCATGGGATTTTTGGTTTTGTGAACAACTCATCAATCACGAAACATACATCAAAAAAAAAAAAAAAACGGACGGACGGACTTACCTGTCGGCGCCGGACGGTGATCGGACGTCGCGGTACTGGTGTGAACTTTTCCTGCTGCTGCTGAACTCGTGAGGGTAATGAAGAAAGGGAGAGCTGGTCGGTCAATGAAAACACAAAAAGAATTTTAGGGATATTCCCTTTTATATCAAATTTATTTCCAAAACCTAATAAAACATGGGTTTCCTTTTTTGGGCTCGGGCCCGTAAATCCTAGACCGACCATAACTAAGCTTCCGAACGCCTAAATCAGCAGTGCCTCATCTCTCCACACTCATGAGATGACACTCTATCTTACTATCAGGGTCCTTATCTGTGCATTTGCTCGTACATGAAATCATTGGGGTAAATCGAGGATTCTGAAACTACCTTTGTAGACCGAGTTCAACCATCGATCTCATCGACCTGAAAATCACCATTTAATGCTTACATCGCGGAACATGACTGTCCTTCACTAAGCGGGGACTTAATGTTGATGGTGGATTTTCAACAAAGGCGTAACCGTAAAATCATGAGGCATTTTTTGACATGGCTTTCAGGCATGCAACGATTCATATTTTACGAAGCCATGATGAATATGTTTTCGAAGAGCCTCCACTAGCTGAGCGTTCGATCCCTGTCATTTCTTCGTGACCTCTATGCAGAATAACCTATTTGGGCGGTTCTTCGTAGATTGAGAGCTTAACGCATTCAGGACGTCGGTGATACTCACTGTTCCCTGATTGCAAAAGAGAGACCCACCTACACATAGAAGAATAGTTGGGCGGCGGACGCCTTCAGGACGTCGGTGACACTCACCGTTCCCTGATTATGTGGAGAGACTGTGTATAGATTCAGGCGGTTCTCCGTAGATTGAGAGCACTAACGCCTTCAGGTCGTAAACAACACCGTGAATCCCAGACTGTGCACCATTCGGAATAGATGTGACGCTTTAAGCGGCTAATATCTTTTACGCAATAGATTAACTCGCCAGTGACATTCACCATTGAATTCCCGAATGATCTACGATTGCTCCGATTCCATGGTCGAATCCACGGCCTGATCCCATGGGATGGCAATAACAATTGCTCCTATTCCATGGCCGAATCCACGGCCTGATCCCATGGAATGGGAATAACAATTGCTCCGATTCTATGATCGAATCCACGGCTTGATCTCATAGAATGGCAATAAAACAACTGTGCTATCTCATTACTCCGATTTCATGATCGAATCCACTTGATCTCATGAAATGGTAATGGATAATCTTAATTATTCCGATTACGTGGTGAATCCGCGGTCCCATAGGATGGTAATGCTTGTTTTATTATTCGGGTGTAGTCGAATCCACGGCTGATCCTATGAATTAACAATGAACAACTATTCATTTTATCACTCAGTTTCATGAATTATTCTCCACTGAATTTCATAAATTAGTAATAAATACTCAACAACCGGGCATCTGGACCATCACTGAGTAAGCCCCGCAAAAATGGTGCAAGTGTACTCGACAATGATGCACGACTAAGCACCCAGATGCACGAACGAGCATCCAAAAACGTGAAACAATGAGAATCCTTCACAAAATAGGAGAAAGCATTAAATAATAATAAAATAATGAGAGGCGCTCGGGGGTGGGCTCACCGCCGACCGTGCCCCTAGCCATGGTCGGTCCGTGCTTTTCCCATTATTTTTCTTATTTTTTTGTTATTTCGTGAACTCACGAAAACTCCTTGGTTTGAGCAACTTTCCTTGTTTTTGCAAAACCCGTGAATTCTCCATAACTTCGTGGATTCACCAAATAATATTATAAAATAAGGAAAGACATGCGGGACCGGGCAACCCAGCCGGTCGGCCATGCCTAAGCCGTGGTCGGTCCCACACCTCACGATCCTTAGCTTTTATAATTATCATTCCTAATCTCATGAAACTCCTCAGTTTCAACAAAACTCATGGATTCTCCGCATCTTCAAGGATTCTCCATAACTTCAAGGATTCACGGAAAATAATATTATAAAATAGGGAAAGGTGTGCGGGACCGGGCAACATGGCCGTCCGGCCATGCCCTAGCCGTGGTCGGTCCCACACCTTGCAATCCCTAATCTTTCATAATTATTATTTTCTCTCAATTTTGAAACTCCTGGGCTTGAGCAAAATTCATGATTTCTTCATATTTTCTCAAATATTGCTCGAATCACGAAAAAACCAAAGGCCAACATGGTCACATGACTGGATAGCCTCTCACGACAAATTTTGATTATTAAAACATTTTATTTTAATATTGATGGATTGAGCATGATGCTCATTCCAACAAAAATCAAGAATTCTCAGTCAAGATCAAACTCTTCTGAAAATTCACGATGTTGCTCAAACACGCGTCAGAAAATACTGAAACTCTCAGTATGGAGACAGGGACATCATGGCAACACGTGCATGCCATCATGACCGACCAGGGTAATTCCTAGGGCTTGCACGAAGCCGGTCCCACACGTTTTTGCAATTCTGACCTAATTTGCTCAATTACTCATACTGGGCCCGAACTCTCTCCAATCAACTGGAGAACTCTCCAAACGACCAACAATTGGTCACGTGATAACCAAGAGCCGGTCCCCCATCTCTCATACTTAGGTTTTCTCACCTAATGCTGAATCCAGCAATATTTTCAGTAAATGGTGAAACCACCATTTAATTATCATTCTTTCACCAACTCTCAAACTGAGAACCCTGGTGCGTGCTCAACACGAGCACTGGGCACCACATGGACGCTCATTATCCCATGTGGTCGTTCCCTCTTCACTCATGACCAATTTTCAGCAATTCGCCAATTGATGGAGGATTGATCAAAAATTAGGGTTTCGAATAAATGCTTTACGAAATCATCATTTTGAGCAGGTTCAAACGCTAATAAACTTATGATTGATTCAACAACTAATATATAAATTAATTATATAATATTTGGTAATCTACCAATATTTTAATATTTTATTGACCCACCTGAATAATTCGCTGAATTGAGCACTACTTGCTCAATTGTCCGAATATAATCAATATTCGGCAATTCATCAATAATTTGTCGAATTGAGCAATACTTGCTCAATTGCATGTCAGATTATCAAAAATCATTAATTTGGTGAATTGAGCAATACTTGCTCAGTTACTCATCAAATTCTCAATATTCAGTAATTCGCCGAATTGAGAAACACTTGCTCAATCGCTCAACTAGTCAATAATTCATCACTTTGAATTAACAATATTGACATCATTTCGAGAGAACTACATGTTCGACCCATGAATCGTTTGAGCATTCATCACTCATGCTCGATTCAACAAAACCTAGGCTCATTGTCTAATCAGTCAACAACTGACAAACTAAATACACGTCTGTCATGCAGACTCCACGATTCGTGAGACATCAATCACGTCAAATTGGGGGATAACAACTAGGGTTTTGGTCTGGCGACCTACAGCACGTGGATTTCATCCACGACGAGAAATGTGCGTAAGTTGTGTAAACGGTTGAAGGAGTTAGCAAAGTAGTGGGTGCACGATCCGTCAAGTCTCCACACGACATGGAACTGACTTTACCACGATCTTCCATTTTCCCACTCTTCCACTCATGAAACCGTCACGCTTACATGGATCAAAGGTTCACAACTCTGACAATGTAAATAAGTTTTTGGATCCACGATTGAACAACAATAATTTTTTGAGCAATCACTCTCAGAAATTCCATCAATCGCTCAGAACTTATACACATAACTCAACTTCAGCAGTTCTTCAATATTGCAGAAACCTTCAACACACCCACAATCCTTGATGATCATTGATCCCACACAATTCTCAGCTTTCCTCTTACAGATCAACCCATTTCCCTCTTTGTGATCGAATTGACTCTGAAACGCCCATTGTCTTGGTTTAGGCCAGAGTCCTACAGATTGATCTCTCGAATCTAAGCACCCCCTTTGCAGTGGTGCATCTGTGTGAGGATTAACATTTTGCCCGGTCGAGGAGTCTCGACATCACGTTCGTCTCTCCGCTTCCCAAAAAAACGGCTAACCGTTTTTCCCTATCCACAAATGGAAACCACTTGTGTATACCTGGAGGTGACATCATGATAAACTGATACTTGCTTAGTTAGTAAGTTAGTTAATCGACCTATGATCTTCATCATCTCTCGATCTTCAGGTCATGACTCTGACAGCCTTGGCCTTGCCTTCGCTTCTTTCTCCAAAACTCATATTTGGCACGTGTTATGATACTAGTTTTCTCGTTCTCATTCTTTGTTGACTCATAATCTTGTACGCACTCATCATCTTCAGTACGCACTCAATCTTTGAATCGACTTGAGATTTTTGTTCGCATCGAGTTTACATCTGTCAGTTGTTGGTAGATGCTATATCTTGTCATCTACATATATAATTATGAGTTACTTGATAGGTGTCTAAAACACCTAATTTACTATCTAGTAGTTACGCTTTCTTTGCTATTTTTCTTGTGAATTATGTATCTTATGTGTGCTTTTGAGTTATTAGGTGCAATGGAGTCAGTTGGAGCGAAAAGAAGTGGAAATATCTACAAAAGTGAAGTCACACGTGGAGGACGTTTTATTATTATCTCTTCTACTTTATTCTAGGGTTTAGAACCATGAAGTTTCTTCTCTTTCTTCTTGTGATGAACTCCTTGAATATGAGTACCTAAGTTTATTATTGGTTATGGAATAGTTGGATTTCACATAATATGATTCTTTGATTCAATATATTAGTTTTGTCTCATAATTATCGTTTTGCAATTCTCTCAAAATATTGTTTTATGATTGATTGATTGTTTTGTCAAGTTGCAAATTGGTAGAACTTCTAATCACATCTATTGCTAGTTTAGGGTTTATTATACGCAAAAGTGATATTCCTTGGATACAAGTAGCATAATATGATTATAGTTTGTAGTGATATATTCTTATGATCATATGTGAATCGTAACCTTTGTTAAATTGAATTAGTGCGCTTTCCACGTTCGATTGCTTTGATTGGCCTGATTTCATAGAACTTAACGCATCTAGGGAATTAAACTTGATTAGTGCTTTTACACGTTAGGTTGTTCCTTTAGGTAGAATTCATATTCGCATCTTTTAATGTGTTTGTTGATGACATGAGGAGGTTTGCGGGATATTCTTGCGATCAAGGTATTCTAGGGTCTTTGATAAAAGTTGAGATTAAATATCAATTCTAGTTATTGTGAAAAGCATGTTAGTGAATGAAAACGAAATCCTTAACCAATATCTCTTCTATCTTATTTGTTTGCTTATTTGTTTGCTTTGCTTTATTTGTTTTATTTAGTTTATTATAATCACAAAATCCTCAGTGTTTTATATAGGAAACCTTAACAATTTGACAACCTAGACCTCTCTGTGGGATCGATCCTTTCTTGCCCTTGCTATATTTATATTTTGAGTAGTAAGAAAGTGTAATTTATTTTTGACGCTTACGACCGCGGTCAAATTTTGGCGCCGTTGCCGGGGAGGCAACGGTTGTCACTTGTTTTTGGTTTCTTATTTTTGTTTTGTTTTTGTTTTTAGTCTTATTTTTATTTTTCCTATTTTCTGGTTTTTTAACCTTGGTTTGAGAATCTTATTTCAGGTGCTTATTTCTATGGAAGGAGCATATTGGAACAATGGATACGGTTTTCAACAACCTCAACAATACGACAACTACCAATTCCAGGGGTATAATCAAAACCAATTTATTGGTTATGACCAATATTCCATGGAACCTTGTGGTTTTCCTCAACAACCTTATGGCGGGTATGTATGTGAACAACAACAAGGATGGGAGGATTCTTATGCTTGTGAACAAAAAGTCTCTAACTTTATAGATAAAGTTTCCACCTTTTTACAAGAGGAATTTCAAAAAGCAAAAGAGACTACAAACGAGCAACTCCAAGAACTTCGTGAAGGTATGACTATCTTGCGAAGAGGTATTGATCAATACAAGGAAGATATGGATAATTCTAATGTGCATATGGTTTGTGATGAATATTTGATTGATGCTAATGTTGAAAAAGGCCAATCCTTGGGCACTTTCGTGGATAATTGTGTAGTTAACTCAACTCTTGATCGTAATAATGATCATTCACCTATTCAAAAGGATGAGTTAGAGATTAGCAACACTAAATTCAGCGAGGAACAATCTTATGTTGACTATGATAGTGATGGTGATTATGATATATTGCTTGAAACAACTCATGGTGACATCTCCGAGGAGTCTTTTTGGGATCAAGATGAAGATGAAGAGGAATATGTCGACACTTGTGTAGATTACTCAAGCATTGATCTTAATAATGATCAAGAGCCTATTCAAAGGGTGGAGCTTGAGGATGATGCATTTTCGAGTGTTCTAAAAAAGTTTCTTATGATAAAATTTGGATCCACAAAAGAGTATGTGCCTTACAAAAAAAAGGAGGAATATGTTGAGAATGAGACCGTTATGACCAATATTGTGGAAGACCCAATTGAACTTGTGCATGATTGTAATGATGATGTTTATGTCGATACTTTGGTTACGGCAGAAACGGACGAAGAATGGTTGCAAGGTTTAATAGAGGACCATGATATAAAAGAGGTGAATAATTCACTTGAGTTTTTCAAAGATGAAGAGGATTCCGTAATACAAGAGATTGTGCAAGGTTTATCTAACCCTTTGCCTATTGTTTCTTCTCCTTTACCTCTTATTGGTTTGAATGTATGTGCTTCGAGAATATTGTTGAATGACTTTGTTTCGTTTTCCGCCATTAGAGAAACTTGATTCTCATACTATGCGAGGTTATGGAACAAGAAACCGTGGATGTACCCGACTTCTATATTCTTTATACACTTCCAAGTGTGGACAAGAATAAGTGTGGGGGAAGCTTTTATCGGTTCATAGTTTCACTTTTGCTTTATATTACTAATATTTGTGTGAAGCTAGTGTTTCCAAAAACAGGTTCTATGGAAGGATCCCCAACTTTTCCGATTGTTAGTATATGGGGAATGAATCTTGCAAGGATATAGTCGAGGTGACGACTATAAAACAAGCGCTAAGTGGGAGGCAACCCACCGGTTTTGTATCTCTTATCCTTTTGCATTTTATTTTTGTTTCGTTTATTTATTTTTTACTGTTTTCATATCATATTTGCATCCCTATGTTTAATTTCATTGAGTCCGTAATCTATCTTAGAAGAGAATTATGACGAATACCTTTTCGTCAGAAAATTTCAGACTGCGCGTAGTTCAGTCCAGAGACCATAACTGTCAGACCGTTTATCAAAACACTGTGAAATTTTGACACTGTGTAGAAAACACGTAGGTGAACAACTTTTGTGAAATGGAGTTTTCCAAATTCCTTACCAATTTGCACAGTTTTTTGCGTTTTATCTCTGTTACGTCAGAATTCAGAACTTTCGGTTTTACACATTGAGGACAATGTGAAGTTTAAGTGTGGGGGAGCATTTATATGTTTGTATAGTTTGTTTTTGACACCATTAGTGGATGGAACCATTTTGAATGCAGGAGTTGAGGAACTAATTAACTAAAAGGGAAGAATATAGCTCGAAATCACAAATTAACATGATAGTTGTTACCATATCTCGGAATATCACCATATCACATTCTATTTTTATTTTTCCATATTTATCTATTGTTCTCTACGTGCTTTGGTGGGTCACTAAAAATCGACGTGTTATTACTGCTAGGATGAAATAGAGTGATTGAGTTACTACAAAAAAGAAAAAAAAAAAAAAAAAAAAAAAAAAAAATTGAAAAAAAAAAAAATAAAAGAAAGAAAAAAAAAAGAGACCGACCAATTAGACCAAAACGGAATAAAAAGACACTTGGGAATAGCGAGTATGTGTGAAACGTAGTCCCCGTCTCCGTCGCCTAAACAAGCGTGGAATGCAGGATCCAAGGCAACTATCATGTACTTGCTGACAAGAAGCATGCGCTTGGATCCAAAAGATCTAATCATGCCGTCTAAAAAAAAAAAGAGAAATTGGATCCAGTTTGATCCAATCATATAAGAAAAGAAAAAAAAAAAAAAAGTTTTATATTGGTTGAATAAAGTCACTTCTGGTTCCCTTGTATATGCCAGTGAGTTGATGTAGGATTCAAACCAAGTAGCTCAATCCAATAGGATTAGGTTCATTTTAGCAGTGACCTTCGGATGAGATATGGGAAACATCGAACACTTGAGAATATTCGCCAACATCTACATCTATATCCATCTTCTTAATCTTTTCATTGTGATTGTGGTTTGTTAGTTTTAAAAGTATTGTGGCTTGTTCGACTATCTAATTAGAGTTTATTTACTAATATATGAATTGAATTTGCAAGGTACCTCCTCCTGTAGTCATTTTGGATTCGTTCATTGATTTGTCACAAATAGACGGAGTTTGAAATATAGGTTTTGTAGGTATATCTCTAGTAAACCTTCACGAGACTATAACTCGTCCACTAGGGACACCTAGGGGTTTAAAGGCTTGTTATTTATGCTAAAATTAACCGTAGCCTCGACGTCACGGAGTTGTTGTCTTTTATTGTTTTGTTTGATTTGCTCGAGGACTAGCAAAGTCTAAGTGTGGGGGAATCTGATAGGTGTCTAAAACACCTAATTTACTATCTAGTAGTTACGCTTTCTTTGCTATTTTTCTTGTGAATTATGTATCTTATGTGTGCTTTTGAGTTATTAGGTGCAATGGAGTCAGTTGGAGCGAAAAGAAGTGGAAATAGCTACAAAAGTGAAGTCACAAGTGGAGGACGTTTTATTATTATCTCTTCTACTTTATTCTAGGGTTTAGAACCATGAAGTTTCTTCTCTTTCTTCTTGTGATGAACTCCTTGAATATGAGTACCTAAGTTTATTATTGGTTATGGCATAGTTGGATTTCACATAATATGATTCTTTGATTCAATATATTAGTTTTGTCTCATAATTATCGTTTGCAATTCTCTGAAAATATTGTTTTATGATTGATTGATTGTTTTGTCAAGTTGCAAATTGGTAGAACTTCTAATCACATCTATTGCTAGTTTAGGTTTATTATACGCAAAAGTGATATTCCTTGGATACAAGTAGCATAATATGATTATAGTTTGTAGTGATATATTCTTATGATCATATGTGAATCGTAACCTTTGTTAAATTGAATTAGTGCGCTTTCCACGTTCGATTGCTTTGATTGGCCTGATTTCATAGAACTTAACGCATCTAGGGAATTAAACTTGATTAGTGCTTTTACACGTTAGGTTGTTCCTTTAGGTAGAATTCATATTCGCATCTTTTAATGTGTTTGTTGATGACATGAGGAGGTTTGCGGGATATTCTTGCGATCAAGGTATTCTAGGGTCTTTGATAAAAAGTTGAGATTAAATATCAATTCTAGTTATTGTGAAAAGCATGTTAGTGAATGAAAACGAAATCCTTAACCAATATCTCTTCTATCTTATTTGTTTGCTTATTTGCTTGCTTTGGTTTATTTTTTTTATTTAGTTTATTATAATCACAAAATCCTCGGTGTTTTATATAGGAAACCTTAACAATTTGACAACCTAGACCTCTCTGTGGGATCGATCATTTCTTGCCCTTGCTATATTTATATTTTGAGTAGTAAGAAAGTGTAATTTATTTTTGACGCTTACGACCGCGGTCATTACTCGTAGATATTGTGAACCCTGGATATAGCTAGATATTTTCTTATTTTATCTAGCCGTTGATGGGTATTTAACTCTCATTTTTTGTTTTCTTCCCTCTAAAAATAAAATCTCTAACTCAAATTTTGACACAGTAGTTATTAATAAAAATCTCTTTATTTGGACTTTCATTATCAAGGTTTCTTTAGATTTAAGTTAAGGTAGCTTTATAATCAAGTAATCAATATTCACCGTTAGATGAAAACTTGACTTGAGATTAACATAACATAATATGCACTATGGTTAGGATGAAACGTAACCGACCCATGTATAATGACTTGTTCATGAAAGGTTATCCAAAACTAGCCAGGCGAACTATAAGCTTAACCAGACTTTAATCTTGAGTCACAACCATAGGTTATAATGTGATCAAGCTATGTCTAGATGTGTTTTTTTTAAAAGGGTTGTTCAAATATCGATTATCTCATAAAAATAATTCTGATGCATCTGAAAATATTCGACAGGTAACTACGTGTACACGGGTATGTGTACTTACTTCGAGTTCGTGTGAGTTATTTTGTCATGGTACATGTACCGGGTTTGTATACCCTTAAGACAAAATGAGTTCAGGAGTCCACCAAACCTTTTCGGAATGCATACTAGGTATGTGTACCATCATGAGTTCACTAGTCAACTGACTTTTCTAGGTTTGCATACCTGGTATGTTTACCAAAAGTCGTTGCCGAACTATATCTACGTCGACACGTGTACTGGGTACATGTGTTACGGCTCCAGACCTATAACAGTTGCACCAATATGTAAGTTGGTACTGTTGAGGGGTGATTTCGGATTTAGGTTCTACCCGTCCTAGCTACACCAAATGACCTCACTATACCAAGAATAGTATGAGAGAGAGTTACCTTTCAATTGTACCTTGTCCTTCCTTATATAGGCCTTCCCAAAAGCCCCTCTTTTTATGACATCATGACACATGTCATAACATTTCTTAATTACTCCTAATGCCATTCCTTAATATAACCTCCTCTTTATTTGTTAATTCCTTCCTTTTCCTTCTTCCCTAATGGGTATTTTCTCACTTGGGCTTGGACTTGGTTCCCAAGTCCCCATGTATTATGTTAGACTTACCTCCCTTCTTAGGGGGACCCCGGGCCCGTTAAGGGGAATTATTTTTCATGTATCAACGGTAGTCCCCTGACTATTGGGTTAATTATCAGATAACCCAATAGTCAAATCACCTTGCACTCTCAATCACCAAGTGTTGTTGGGGATAGTGCAGTTGCAACATCATTTATGGCGATATATTCCTTATATAGGAATACCATGCCTCTAGTTCATTTATTGGTTCCTCACTTTTATTTCCATTTTCTTCTCTGCCGGTCGAATACCGTGCTCTGATGGCTCATTCTCTTCACGGATACGTATTAACCTTGGCGTCGGTCCCTGCGCTAGTTTCAATGTTCAAAGAACTGGAATTAGTGCGTTTATTGCTGGTAAAGGTTGAGATTGAGGCGCTTTGTGAGCATAGGCTGGCGAATAGGGACTCTATGCATGCTCAGTTTGTGGAGCGTTACGAAGCGCGTCAGGCCGCTCAGGAGGTTGGAAACTTAACTTCTGCAATCCAGCGTGCTTTGGATGACATTGTTACAACTCGGTATGCTACTAATTCACTACTCATGGAATCCTCATTAATGAAGGCGACTATAGAGCATGCCATTACTGATTGTCATTCGTGTATCTCTGGTCGAGCGGCCCCGCGTCTTCTGGGGTACACTCTATCTCTGGCGGCTATTTCTGCGCTCATATATCCGTCTTATTCTGAGGACGAACTTGCGCGCTTATTGGTGTTGAGAGGAGAGGTAGATGTATTTTGGACTCCTAGACGAATCCGTCAGGACAAGGCGCGTGAAGATTGCGACGAGCATGAAGGCACTCTTGCGTTTTCCCGGGGAGCAAAGGCTAATGGAAAGATCAATCAGGACATCCATAAGTTAATAAGTGACGCCAATTGGGAATTATCTCAAGCCAACATTCAGTGTGATGAAGGGTGTCTCATGGCGGCAAACATCGTAGTACGACATTGTTGTAGCTTCTGCGATAAAGGATGCCTTCATGCATGAAGAAACGTGTTGCCTTCTTTGGATTTTCGGGTCCTCCTTCCTTTCACTAGGTAGCTTTCCATGTTGGATGAAATTGATGTAGGGCTGTCTCGGTCTACTTCCTCGCCGGTGGAACTTCCCCGGGTTGTGGTGGAGCCTGACAGTCGGCATAGCTGTCTTGGAGTGCTGCCGCTTGCGCTGACATGCTCGGCCAATATACTCCCAATCTTTGAAGTTCCATGTAGAGGTGAACGGCGCCAGTTTTCCCACATGTCTCGCGTGCGATTCACGGAGTAATTTCTCCGCTTCTCTTTTATTCACACACTCGCGAGGGATCCTCCAACCGGACCTCGTAGTATAAGTCCCCTTGGATCATCACAAATTGCTTCAATGCTTGGGTGGAATCACCCAACCTTCGTCCATCCGAAGTCGGTCTTCAATATATACTCGCCTCCGTCGTCGCCTTCTTGAAAGCCTTGGTCTTCTTTCCAAGTGTTGGGTAGCTCATTTCTTCGTATCGTGACCGTGCCCTCTTCTTCACCATTTAATTGTACCTTACTTGCTAGGGTTGCCAAGGCGTCTGCGTGCTTATTTTCACCTATGCCAGTATGGTCCAATATTGACCCTGTTTGGTTCATCAACCTCTGAGCCTCCGCCCGATAGGGAGCCAGGTGTGGTTGTTTGACGTGGAAGTCGTCGTTTACTTGGTTCGTTACGAGCCTTGAGTCGCCTTTAACCTTTATGCTCCCCAAATTGAGCTCTTTTGCTATTCGGAGTCCCAGAATTAGTGCTTCGTATTCAACATCATTGTTACTACACGGGAAGTCCAGTTTGAACGAGTACGAGAGTAGTTCGCCTCGTGGGGCTTCGAATACTACTCCGGCTCCTCCAACGGTACCATATGATGATCCATCAAAGAACATGGTCCAGGGCTTGTCAACGTCTGCAACTGCTACTTCTCCGGGTATGTATTCATGTACTTCATCATCTCCTTTTCCTAGAAACATGGATATCAGTTCGGCTTTCGCCTGCCCTCTTACCGTGTTCGGGCGCTGATACTTGAGCTCGAATTCCGACAATTGTAACAACCACTGAGCAGTTCTCCCTGTTAGGACGGGCTTCGAAGCTAAGTAGGTTATTGGGTTTGCCGCTGCCACCACAATGGTCTTGTGCGTCAAGAGATATGGACGTGGCTTCTGTGTCGCGTATATGTAGGCCAGACATGCTTGCTCTATACGCGGATATCTCAATTTCGCATCTCACAGAACTCGGCTAACGTAATAGATTGGTGACAGCTCGTTTCCCCCCATGTCTTGTGCGAGGACTGCGCCTATCGCCGAGCTGGTAAATGCCGTGTATAGATAGAGGGGGACTCCTCGTATCGGGGGCCTGCGGACTCTGGGGATAACGAGACATTGCTTTAGTTTCTCGAACGCACCACACTGCATTTCTCCCCACACAAAGGGCACGTTTTTCTTTAGTAGGGGAAGGAACGTAGTCATTAGCTGTGTTAAACCGGGCACGAAGCGTCGTATGTATGATATTAGTCCTATGAAAGCCTGTAGCTCTTTTGTGCTTGCTGGTGGTGCCATGTCGTGATTGCCTGAACTTTGCTTGGATCCACTTGGATTCCTTTATATTGTCACTTCGTATCCATAAAAAATTCGCTCCCTGATTAAGTAATATTATTATTCTCATGTCCTCAAAATGTTACGATCGTGTTAGTTAATCCAATTTCTAATGTTCTGTTTTCAACAAACTGAATAAAGAAAAGATCCAGAAGCTCCATTCTCATCCATAATGGAAAATATTACCCATGTACAGAAGAGGATAACAAAGAACATAACCAAGAGTATATTCATTATAAACAACCCATTGTAATCAAAACTTAAAACCCACTGTAGTGTCATAGAAATTAAGGACAATCAGCATTTCTAAAGCTGAATTTTAACCACATTTATGGAAAACTGAATTCTACAAATTTAAAGCAAAAGCTACATTCTGGCGAAATTAAAAAGTTCTAGAAACTGGAAATTTTGTGATCAATAGAAACCTATTGTTGCATACTAATGCCGCTCCAACACACTTTATAATTATGATACCAAGGTTTTCATTCTCCAGATGCTGGTAGTGCAGCTGCTGGAGTGTCATAGATGTACATTCGGAGGTATCTGGGTATGAATGATGGTTAAAGTTAGCTATGTTGTCAAAGCAAAAGCTACATTTTGCAACATTACACAAAGAAATTTTTTCCATATACCATAATCAGTTTCCATTGCAAAAATCTAGAATGAATCGTTATCATAGTCCTAGTTATACCTGCAGATTCAATTAGATTTATAAATTTCTTTAAAACTTAAAATTGAATTCTACTTGATATTGCCTTTGTGAAACCTAGGCACTGCATACAACTTAAATTTTTTGAAAATTATCAGTGGAAAGAAGAAAAAAAAAAAGATCTCAACTTACAAATGTTGCAGAGGTTGAGCTTTGCACTCTAGACTAAGAAAATGGTAAAAGGGACGCGTCAATCGCCGATACTGAAAGAAACAACAAATAACATGCACACCTATCAAAAACATTGAAAGTACATGTTACTTATTTAGTTATCGTTTTAATAAGAAAGCCCAAGTTGACAACAAAATTTAAAACAAACCATTTCTTTTTTGATTGTTCAGTTGAAACAACCGATGCAAACTTCCAGTGAACAAAAAGGTTGTAAATTCGGCAAGCAAACTAAAAAAACGATGCAAAATCTAAGTTAAAGTACACTATGCACATTAAGTTAAACGTGTTGTACAATAACAATTAATAGGAGTAGTTTCTAACTAAACATATTCTGACAAAAAAGTGGAGAATGAACCATGGGAAGATCCGCGGAAGGAACTATGTGACACTGCATAGATGTTGATCCCCATTGTTAGAAAAAAAACACCCCTGATTAGATTAGATCAAAATAGAAAATCTCAATGAATATTTGATAACATTAAAAACTAAACTAAAATAGAGAGAATCAGGAATTAAAGAAACATATCAAAGAAGAACATGGTTGAGGATTACCAAGTGAATATTTGTTGTTTATTATTTTGAGTAAAAATCTAACCTGCAGAACAAAACACAACGGAAAATAGTTTGAATAAAAACAGTAATTAAAACAGAACATACGATGAACGAAGAATAAATTGATCAATAGAGAATAAGGTTTGGGTTGAGAACAATGAGAGGAGAGGAGGCGGTAAAAAAATAGTTAAAAGTAACATAATTCCCATTGTCATGCTTCCCACTTTAAGATTCTTATCTAACAAAATAGAAATGTGATCCGATAACCCCAAAATTCTGCATAGCGATTAATGTTCCTAAATTCAAATTTCATTGGTGGTGAAATCTCATATAAAAGTTCACTGCCAGCTGAATGTTTAGTATTGGTGGATGGAGTTCACACCAACTGGGTCCATCCACCGAGCATGGCGAGTCTTCTTTGCAGGAGTCTCATTGATCAGGCAACTCATCCATGGTATCAACCGGTATAATTTCCCAATGAGTGCAATGGGAGGTGCAGAATGGCTAACGACATGTTGGTGTTTTTGGGCGACTCTGAATATAGGTGTAACCTATTTCTTCATATTTAACGTGTGATCTCAAAGTCAGTTTCTCAATTAATGATAGAATGCTTAATATACACATAGAACAATGCAGGTCTTTCTGCGTTTTTCATTACCTCACCAAGCAGCTGCACATCATAGGAAGTGGCCCTCATCAATTCTAGATCACACTTTCAAGAGCAGCAAATATAGAGAAACTGTTAATATCTATACCTTACTGTAGCAGGTACCTAATATTCAAAACAAAGAATGGGTCAAAGGATGCATTATTATCATACATGGAATAGAAGTGACAAATGCGAAACTGGCCAAAGAAGATGAGGTTTACCTAGGTACAGCGTTCTCAATAAATTTTTTTTTTTGCTCGGTAAAGATAGTTTATATATATATATAAAAATATAACTGTACATCAGTACACCCAACAGTAATTCCCACATTAATATGCTATTGCTAGCAACCCTCGTAACATTTTAAGAATCCTCACCAAAAATTGATAAGCCCAAAAAAACTTATCGCACACTAATGTGAAAAGTCCCATACAAAGAAAGCCCAAAACCATTGAAACCAACCAAGCTTTTGGAAACCCTAATTATAATCTTTCCACCTAAAAAGTAGAAACCCTAGCTATGAGTCACAAACATCGGCCGCCACTTGACCCCTAGAACTGAAATCGCCTCCGCCGTGAACACCTTTACTTTCTTACACTCTCAGCAGGACAGGTAGTACCATATATGAGTTTTCTAATAATGAATGAATCTTATGCTTTTGGCTTCCAATATAATACGGAACAGAGAGATTGACTTGTTACCATCACACACTTTTCAGCATCAGAATCCATGTAGTCGTGACAGACATCTGTGATTCAACATCAATCCTGTGAAGAATTAGATAAAAGGGTGAAGGATAAATCAAACAAAACAAACAAACAAACAAATAAAAAAAAAGACAAAAGAACATATCATAGGGTTACAGTTCTCAGAGAAAAAATAGCTAAGAAACAAACCAAATCTAGGGTTGAAATTCCTTTTGTAACAAACAAATTTGCAATTGTTTTCATCAGAATATCAAACTAATATAGAAGGGGGAAAATTAGGGTTGAAAGTTTAAAACATGACAGATGATTTTCTTATGCGTTTCTTCGTCTAGTGAATGAATTTGGAGAGGAGAATCGCAAAAAGAAAATCCGGTTTTATGAGACTAAAAAAACATAAACGAAAAGACGACTCTAGGGTCCAGATCGGAAATTACTCGCAGTTTCTCAGCCGTCTAAGCAAAAACTCCATCCGGAGCTTCCCCACCGCCGGATGATGGGCCCCGTTCAACGTCGTTCGTCTGATAGCCCTAGCTATCATGGAGACAAACCTCATACCTTTTTATAACAATGATTCAATTCATCACCACGTTTTTGGAGTTGATAACAAATTAAGAGTTTCACTTTTTAGAAATCCTATATTTTAGGTAATATTAGTTAGTATATATATCATGCTACCGTTTTTATGATTCAAATAAAATTAAAATTAAAATAAAAATAAAGAGTTTATATTAATTAGTTAACGGCTGGTTTAGAGGAGCCAATAGGATCGCCACTAAGGTGAAGACATGCCACCGGGAAGAAATTGGGGGAGGAATTCCGGGGGTAGAAAGCATTTCCGTGAATTGGTACAGTGCAGCCCGTAAAAGTTTTTCTTGCAAACAAGAAAAAAAGCCCACTTGGTAACCCATTAACATACCCTAGCCCCCAAATGGATCTTCACTACATAAATCTCGGCGTTTTCTCTCACTTCTGGTTCTTCGATTTAGGGTTTTAGTCTTCACAAATTTCTCTCAAGGCGTCGCCGTGTGTTATAACCCTAAGAAGCAGCAAAAATGGTGAAGGGTGCCCAAGGTGAAAGAGTCAGGTAACTTGGATTTCTCTCACTTCACACTCTCTTCAGATTTGATTTTCATCACTCTGATTGTATATTGATTTGATTTTCAGACTCTATACAAGAGGAACTGTTCTTGGTTACAAGAGGTCGAAGTCAAACCAGTACCCAACAAATTCATTGGTTCAGATCGAAGGAGTTAACACCAAGGAAGATGTTTCCTTCTACGCTGGTAAGAGGATGGCTTACATTTACAAGGCCAAAGTGAAGAAAGATGGATCCCATTACAGATGTATTTGGGGAAAAGTTATTAGACCTCATGGAAACAGTGGTGTTGTTAGAGCTCAGTTTAAGTCTAACCTCCCCCCTAGAGCCATGGTAATTACTCTATACTAGTGATCTCTTTTGACTGTAACATGTATGTTCCTTTGTGTTTGTGAATTTTATGATGTTTGATTTTGTGGCTGAAGTCGCTGGTGTTTCATTTTAATTGTGCAGGGAGCTAAAGTTAGGGTTTTCATGTACCCAAGCAACATATAAGAGGTATTGCAGCGATCCTTTGGTCAATTTCCTTATACTCAACTTCATATTGTATACATGTACATGTTTCTGTTGATGGGGGTTACATGGCCACTAGCTACATATTTTAGGGCTCTGTACCACAAATATAGTATCTCTATGTTGATTTTTTGACTTATTACAGTCAACCATGTTAGTACTGCTTGTTTTAAGTTTAGACAAATGAAATGATACATTTGACAAAGGTAATTAGCTGGTTCTTGAAGTTATATGTTTGGATTTGTAATACCAGATTATCTCATCAAAATAAGTATATGTTGTCTGTTCTCTGTAATCAAGAAAATGCCCTCATCATTCTCTATTCTGATTTCTGAGTCTTGCTATTGTAAAGTAGCGAATCTAGAATGTGATGTTGCAGATTTATAATTCTGTGCAGTATGGGTGAAATAACTATATACAACTGCAGTAGTACTGTTAATGTTGTTATAATCCTTGAAGCATGTTAGATTCCAGTCTTGAATATACAATTGCAACAATGCACTTGGCAACTCTAGTAACTTGGCTGGTTTGTACGTTAGTAGCGCTGTAGTTTGTCAGTTAAACAATCATTAATTACCACACTTTTTTGTTTTTCTGAAGCATTATTGCTTCACCCCTTATTTTCCTACCCTTGTAAAGTTGTAAGAATATCCTTGAGAGGTTAAAATAAGTTTTAGTTGAACCAAATCTCCTCTTGTGGTTGAGTTGTTTATGTGGTGTTATATGTGAACCAAAACTATACCTTAGGATCTGAATGGTGTATTGCTCGATGGAGTTTGAGAATATAGAAAATGGAGGGGTTCTCCTCTTTGTTCTTTACAAGTGCATCTAGCTAACATGCCAAAAGTTGCCTAATTGCTACACCATGTGTATGTGAACCAAGAATAAATCAGACATCATTTCCGTTACATGTAGCCTTCCATTGCCTAATTTTTATCTTAGCTTTTAAATTGTTTGAGGACATGCTTTTGCTTATCAAGAATTTCGGTTATGAATATGAGTTCCAGTCATGAACCAATACTATGCGTCCAATGTGCTTTCTGTCTTGGTCCTAATATTGATCGTCTTTGTTTGCTTACAGGTGATCATTCCAGTTACTGAACTCATGGCTGTTGGCGTAATTTGTTTTTTTCTCTGATTTTCAAACTCCTGAGTAGTATCTGTGGTTGCAGCCACATTTTGTATCGTTTAGCTGTTTATTCTGTTTAGTCGACTGTTCAGCATCAGATCGTTTTCTTTAATTAATATAGTTGTTTTCTCTACCAAAAGAATCTGTTTTAATACGATGTAGGTATTTTGTTGTCCAATAACCATTATGTGACCATTTTCCTTCCATCAATATGACCATTGAGTTGCTGATCTCCCTAATTTGGTTTCTTCTTTGAAATTTGTCTTGTTTTTCATCAGTTAAGCATTAAATAGCTTCTAGAATTTCCGTGAATAGTTATAGGATTTCAACACCTTCAGACTTTTATCATAATAAGACTATGAATGCCAAGATGACATTTTACATGCTGGGTGATGCATATCTTGTTTAGTGAAACTTTTAAGTTACTTGACTGGAAAAGTATGTCAAGTAATTGGCATGCGTTACTGATACTGTGATGCAGGTGACTCAATGTCTCCCGATCTCAAGAGTAGCTTTATACAGTAAAACTGTCTACCGATCTCAAGAGTAGCTTTATACAGTAAAACTTCCTTAAAATAATACTCGTTAAAATAATAATCTCTCTAATATAATAAAATTCTTTAGTCTCAGTTTTACTGTAGGTGTATTTGCATTATGAGTAATTTTTCTTCTTCTTTTTGTTTAAAGCAGAATGTCACACATACTTGTGAATCATAGAACTGTAAAAAGATATTTCTTTATACTTGGGTGTAAGTTGTCTATCTTTATAACAGCTACAACTGCATCTATTGGGTGTTTCCAGTTAAATATCTGAATATTTTGGTATCCACATACCTCATTTCGTTTTTCAAAGATTCTTCTTCTATAAAATAAAGTTTCTAAATATTCATACGATCTTAAACAAGTTCAATGCTATAATAAAGACAATCTCAAGCATTATGACGCAATATAGTAGATGATAGTCAATACCTGTTATACAAATTCAAATTACATCAATAATCAATTAAGTTTCGTTTTGATAAAATATTCTTAATAATTTAGCCGTAGAACTATGAACATATAACCAAACTCATGCATCAAAAAAAATATACCCAAAGTTGACTAATTATTTTCCTGGCACTTTTAGGGGCGACCCCGAAAGAATTAGGGGCGACTTTTTTAATCCCAACCCATATACACCGTTAAGGGATGTCCAAAACCGCGGAGAATACGTTAATGCCCTTACACAATCGGAAGCTATTTTGTGCCCGATTATTATACATCAATCGGAAGTTTAGTAGCTATATTATATTACCGATTAATATCGATTTTGTGCCAAACTCGCATCTGGCTTCTATAACAATCGGAAGGAAAAATAACCTCACTAGACTACGATTATAGTAGCTCCTAAATTCCCAAAATTGGTGATTTCGCAAGAAAGAAATTTGGGGCAATCTGTATAATCGGAAGTCTTATTAACTACCGATTATTCTAGTTTCCAAATTGAAAAAAAATTGACAGCAATTCGCAAAAACAAAATTTGGGGCAATCAGTATAATCGGTAGGTTATTAGCTACCGATTAATATAGTTCCCAAATTCGAAAAAAATGACATTTCTGCAAAAACAAAATTTGGGGCAACTGTATAATCGGAAATTTGACTTCCGATTATACAGATGCCCCAACAAAATAAAGCCGTTGGAACTCTAAACTCTATATAAGGATTGTATCCTTTTACCCTATATGGAACACAAATACCTTTAAACTCTCTCCAACATCATCTTCAACATAATGGCCCAACCATTCATTAATCCTACGGAGTTCACGATCGAAGAAGATTTATCTTTATGTAGGCGCTATGTTCAATTCTATCCGAGACGAGGAGAAGAACGCAGGCAAGGAGGCATAATGAGTATGAGTTATTTGGGAAAATTCACGAAAAATTCGCGACGACACCGTAACTCCAAACAACCGTCACTCCGCGATCTTTTCGCCGAGTTGGTTCAATAAATGGACACGTCCAAGAATTCGTCCATTTAACTTATCTTGTGAATCAATATCGATTGAGGGGTGAAACCAATGATGAGGTTATAGAACGATCTCTCGGGGAATGGCGGAGATGGAAAAGATCAAGCTTAGTTATGAAGCTCATTTTAGAATCCTTAGGGCGATGGAAAGATTTAATCCGTTTAGGACTCGTCCAACACGTCCACGACGCTAATCACAATACCTTGTAATAGAATTGAGGGAGTTCAATGTAAAATTATGATGATGTGTAGGTGATATTGTTATGAATTTCAAAATATTTACGAAAATCTAAGTTTTAATTGTTGATCTAACTACCGATTATACGCCAACTAGTTCGTTCAAAAGAAACTAGTCGTGCCTCGAAAAACCACATACAATCGGTAGATAATACATATTGAGAAACCTCCGATTATACTACTCTAATGAAACCGAGAACTCGTTGACAAAACAACCTATAATCTAAGTATATAACAATACATATTTACCGATTACGCATAATCGGGTGCTTTGTTAAAACATTTCCTACCGATTGTGTGTAATAATTGTACATAATTTCAGTACAGTCTTGTAAAAGTACGCATCAACGGCCATATTTTCAAAAAAAAAGAGACGTTGGGACTCTCATCTATATAAGGAGGGTAAACTCTTCTTATTTATGCACCAAACAACACATATATAACATTGTGTATTCTACAAATAGATTTTCCATCGTCTACTCTTGTGAATTCATTCTATATCTCAACTTAAGCATGGCAACGTTTGACGAGATGAAGATTTGGTCATTGTGAAAACATGGTATCGTGAAACAAGACGTGAAGATGTCATAGCGGGAAGGTTAACACCAAGTCTTTTGGGCGAGGGTATATAGCCAATTTGTGCGAGAGTATGGAAATCCAAAGCAAAGATCACTCCAACAAGTTCATGATCGTTTCCGACTTGTCCAAAAGGGGTAAATGATTACATAACGATACAAAAGAGGATGTTTAACACTAGCCACTTAAGCTTGTCGATCCAACAATTTGTAAGTATAACGCTCGGGTGTTTAATCTTTCTTACTAAAACGAAGTTGACATTATTTTATGTTTGTTTTATAGGAGACACTCGCAAAAAGACAAAGACTTAGTGGAAAAGGGTGAAGAATTCACTTATGATGGAAGTTATGAATTCTCAAGTCCGTCGTAATAAAGTATAAATGTTTTTCTGCTTTGGTTACAATCGGAAGTTATTATTTTATATTGTCTACCGATTCGGGGAAGATTTTCACCTATTTTTTTTAATTTGGTGACAATCGGAAGTTTATGCGGTATGTTGTCTACCGATTCTCAGGAAGATTTTCACTTTTTGTCGACTATGGTGACAATCGGAAGTTTATTCAATATGGTGTCTACCGATTAAGGGAAAAATTTACGATTTATTTTTGTCGAGTTTGGTGTTAATCGGATGTTTTATATAATATGTAATCTACCGATTCTGGGAAAACAATTTCAGCTTGTTTTATCAGCCTTTTAATCGGAAGATAAGTTCAAAAAGTTAATAACCGATTATAATATTGATTGAGTCTCATTTACAAAAGCTTGTATAATCGGTTGATATATTAAAAATATAACTACCGATTATAGCTTTAGACTTCACAAAGTATTTTCCACAAAATTCCAAAAAAATATGTACAAATAGGGCTTTCCAAAATACATCTTTCAAACATAACAATCATTGATCTTCATCATCGAGGGAACCAATTCCAGTGAGGCCTTCCGGAAATCCACCTTCATGACGCGATCCCAATCCAACATGTTGGTCTCATATTGTTTCAACCAATCGTTACAATGATTCGTTGGGAAGTAATCGCTCCAACCAGCCAACGGAGGTAATGGGCAATCCCTCTTTACTCTTAAACCGATAAAATGCATCTCATTCACAAATGCCATAACAATTCTTCTATCTTTAACCGATTGATCGCAAAACCGTCCTTGTAGGTGTAAACGTATTAGAATGTCCATACCTAGGAGGAACAAAGAAATGTACCACGCAATTCAAAGCGTCCGCTAAGAGATATCCACATTTAGGCATTGTCATCCAATACTTGATCCGATTGTCTTCAATCCCTTTCGGCACTTTACACGCGCAACAAAGTCTTTGAACTCTAGTTCTTTGTCGTGCCTATCTCCTTCCTTCATCATCTCCATATAGAAATCCTTGTCCTTTATTAGTTGTACCGCCATCTTAGTTCTTAAATTTTGCCATTGGGTGACATCTTCGTTCACCGCCTCTCCAAAGTAACCAATTTGTTTCGAAGCGACGTGAAACCCGCAATTGCCATCCCCATCAACCTCGTCGGTGGACAAAACAAATGGAACAATGAGTGGAGGAGTTGTTTCATATACTCTTCTATAATCGTATACCTTGATCGTGTTGGTCTTCCATGAAAATCCCTAGGACAACGAAGAGTACCATACTTCTCTCTTATAGTCACCATTTCCGTTGAATGTGTTTGTGGCGAGTCGCTCATTTGATCAATAACTACGGAGCTAGTTTGGGTCTCCACTAACACAACTTGTTCCACCGCATCGACTTGACTTACTTGAAAAGGCTTCTTAGAGAGTTTTGGACTTCCATTTTGATCTTTTCTTGGACGACCTCTTTTCTTTGGTTGCGGCTCATCTTCAAATTCGGCTTCCGAACGCTCATGCCGACACAATATTCTTTTATTAGCCAAATGATCCTTTAATTCTTTTCTTTCAATGGTCCTCGACACTTCGGTGTTTGGCCTACCCGCCCCCTTATGCTTAATAGGTTCATCAACGTCTTTTAAACGAGGGTGAAGAGCTTGTTCCAAATCATGCATCAATATTTGCTTCTTGGCGCCATTTGTTGTAGCATAACGCTCGGCTATTCTTGCACACAATTCCGACTCCATGAACGACGGACCATTGACTACGGGTGTGCTTGGAGTGAAATTTAATTGCTTCCAAAATGGATGAATATCATTGATGTCAATCACATCGACGTACCTACCCATTTTATGACGACATGGGAAACCAATACCTATCATATCCTTGCAAATACAAACCGTATTCTCGTCATCGTTAGCTTTATACAACTTCAATTGTTCTATCATGTGATTTATTTCCCAACGTGAAACTTTATGAACAATGCCCCTTAGAAGCAATCTTTCCTCTTCGTGTTCCGTAGGGAATTTATGTACACTAAATTGCATAGAAGCCTTAATCTTTATGAGATCACGATTGGTGAATTCATGGATTGCTTCTTGGATCGACACAACTCCATTTTGACTACCTAGAAGTATTTTCTTTAATCGGCCATGAGACCCCTCCGCAATGCTTGTCGCCTCGTTCTTGAAGTTATGATATTCATATGTCCATGCATACACAAACCTCTCCTTAATCGGTAACCATTGTGTTTTACAATACTCAACGGGTTTTGGGTAGTCCTTGTAATATTCTTCCCCAAATTTCTTCAAGTTCCTTTCAGTAAATTTCCTCGGTCATTGACCAAACGATCTTGTCCCATGCTTTCATGAACGATCTCCAAATTATCCCATCCTCCTTCCATTTTTCATCAAATAACCTCTTCTCTTCCTCTCGTTCTTCCTCGGTTAATTTACTAATGCGCTCATCCTCTTCCTTCGACCTCTTGGTACCCTTCCTTGGTTTTTTAGCTTGGAAATGGCGATGGCAATTGTGTCTCGAGGTTGCATTGAATGTGCCACGTACACCTGCTTTGCAAGTTTCGGGCCAGAAACACTACCGCTATTGCATGCATTAAGGCTTGATCGTTATCCGTTACAATAACCCTTGGAAAATCATCCCCATTGTAAATGGACCTCGGCGTCTCAAAGCATCCAAATGAAACTCACGTTGTTCTCATGATCCATTAAACCCCATGCAATCGTAAACGTGTTTTTGTCCGAAGTGTGACAAGCAATGTTCAACAACGGCATGTTATATTTGTTTGTCTTGTAAGTGGCATCTATCAACACAATTTGATGAAAACATCGAGCCAATTTTATCATTTCGGGATGTGCCAAGAAAATACGTACCACTTTACCATCATTTTATTCCGTTCTCAACGTGTAGTCGTGTAACTCGGCTAACTAACTTTGCGATTGTTGCATGACCGTTCTACCATCCCATTCCGTCCTTTTGATCGTAGCTAGGGCCGACTTAATTGTAGATAAAGAAGACAAGTTGTCGGGGTCGTCCGCCTTTATTTTACTTAAGATCGCACTCGCCTTTTGGATACGCATAGACCGCACCGTCTCCATTTCATGTGCTTTTAACTTCGCAACCATTACATGTCCAATAAGAGTATCACGGATCATCGTGGTTGTGACAACCATTAGCAACTTTAGACATTTTCCAATCTTTACTTTCCTTACCATCGGGCTTATAGAAGACAATCTTAAATGGGCATCCAATCTTCTTCGTATGAGTTCGGTACTTCTTTCTCTCCGTCTTCCTTACATACTTATTATTCTTTCCTCGTGACTCTTTTTCTCCCCACCTCGCTCACATACCATTTCAAACCGAATATTCTTAACGCAACGGTTCGAACTACCACGCACATCTTCTCTTTTGCCTTGTTCATAAGCCATTCCTTGGCCTCCTTCTTACTTCCAAATATCTAAATGGGCATATTACAAAAAAAAATAATAAGCATAACCATCTAACATACACGATTGGAAAAAGAAAAGATAAATCATGACCATACCAAATCGTTTGCATAGTGTAGAAAGATAGGCCTCAAATAATAATCGTCATCAACCGCTACAACAGCCTACGCACAACAACAACAAGTTATGCATTAGCAATCGGAAGGAAGTTTAGATAATAAGTAAACGATTGTAACACAATCGGTGATTTAATACTATAAAACGTAATCGATTATAATAAATCGGTAGTCATGTACGCATATAGTCTACCGATTAACGACATACGAAATGAACAATTCTTCTCGTGTAAAAACCTTGATAATCGGAGGGACTATAAATTCATGAACCAACCGATTATTATATACCAATAATTGGACGTTTATTCATGTAGAGAAATTCCGATTATGAGAAATTGAAGCTTTCAATTTTGGGATTTTTTCATATTGACATATTAATACATCAAAATATACCCGATTATTGATAATCGGTAGATATGTTACTAAATTAAATACCGAATATATGTCGTTCATGTCATTCAATGCATGCGTAAATCGAATTTTCACGTTCGAAACACACACAAACGCACGTAACATGGATAACATGGGTATTAGAGTTTGTTAACAACATACCCGTATGTTTGATGAATCGTTAGCTTCGATCTCGGGTGATTCTCCATTTTCTTCCATGAAAGCGTCGTCTAGGGTTTCATCTCCATCAAAGTTTGGATCATTCAACATATACCCCAAATCGTCATCTCTAAACGGTAGTGAACCTTGAAATTCAACAACTTCACGTCCTCCTTCTTCGTACCCATCCATGTTTATGGAAGTTGGCAAAAATCGGAAGTTGGCAACATATACCCACTTCTTCTTCTTTTTTTCTTCTTCTTTCTCTCACTCAATCGGGAGTTACCTCGCGATGAGTCAATTTTTTTTTCCAAACACTAATATATAGACCTTGATGTAACTACCGATTACAGAGTTTTCTACCGATTATTGAGTGAAACTACCGATTATTGTTTTGCCTACCGAATATTATAGTTTTTGTCAAAGGTTGAATCCTGACCACTTATAATCGGTAGTGTATAAGTTTTATCATCTACCGATTATGTCGATTGCAAATTAAAGCAAATAAGGATTTTAGAAAAAAATCATTTAGGGGCAACCTATAATCGTTATGTTTTGGAACCTATATTCCGTACGATTATGGCTACTTCCAAATCACGAACCACATGGTTAGGCCTGGCTTTGTACCCTCTTAACCTATGGATTTTGGCAAGGGTTCGATCTGGGTCTCCTTACAATCGGTAGTTTATTAAGTTGAGTAGACTACCGATTATGGTAGATTTCAAAATCATCAAATGAAGGATTTTAGAAAAACTCATTTTGGGGCAACCTATAATCGGTAGGTTGTGGAACCTATTTGGCCTACGATTATGGCTACATCCAAATCACGAACCACATGGTTATGCCTGGCTCTGTACACTCAAAACCTACGGAATTTGGCAAGGGTTCGATCTGGGGCTCCTTATAATCGGTAGGTTGTTAAGTTGTTAACTCTACCGATTATGGTATATTTCAACATTCATTACGTGAAGGATTTTAGAAAAAACTAAATTTGGGGCAACCTATAATCGGTAGGTTGTGGAACCTATTAGGCTTCCGATTATGGCTAGATCCACAGCTCTATCCAAGTGGTTATGGTTGACTCTGCACCCCTCAAAACCTATGGAATTTGGCCAAGGCTGAATACGGAGCTCCTTATAATCGGTAGTCTTATAAGTTGGATAAGCTACCGATTATAAAAGGGATTATTGGCCGAAGTATCTACACAATAATCGGTAGGTATAGTTTCAATTTAACCTACCGATTCACCTTTAACCTACCGATTATGGTGTTGACTACCGATTATATAAGGGCATATTGGCCATTTCGAAAAATCAAATATAAGGGGTAGCTTAGATTTACGTTTGTGTGACCTTTTTTGTCTTTTAGTGTCGCCACTAATTCTTTCGGGGTCGCCCCTAAAAGTGCCAGGATTATTTTAACCGAAAAGTCCCAATTTTCACAATTTCACACTTGCAACATTATGCATTTATCATTCTTTTAATAATCTTTGATTTTTTCTTTGTTTTTCATTTTGATCTGTTCATGGGTACATTTCTTCTTCATATGTGTGGGAGCTTACTGAAAGTGCCAGTATGACAGTTTTAATAATTGCTAAATATATGCAATGGAGTACTGAAAGTGAAAGCGCCCTGAAAATAACAATTTGACTTAACAAAAAAAAAAAAAAAAAAAAAAACCCTGAAAATAACAAGGAAAAATTGTATAAACCAAGGAAGACTAGTGATGAACCTGTTGTTGGTAGTCAGTCCATCTCCACCACTACCCACCACCAACAAATATGTCACCAGGGGTATATTTTAACAACCAGAGTCATTTGATTATTCAAATTATCGTGAAAGGAATAAAAAGAATTGTTATACATATAATGGGATTAGTTAGAATTAAGTTGACATTAGTGGAATTACGACATTAATTTGTTTTTATAGGAAATGCTTTTGTAATGTCTTCACCTTCATCACTATATATTTCTTGCTTAGCATTCTCTCTTTCAAAATATACATAATCGTCTCAATCTCTTTGTTCCCCTCTCTTTAAGGTACTCGAACATCCTATCTATCATGCAGAAAGGAATGTCCTCATTCGCTGGGTCGTCTTCAATTGCAAACCACAGTGAAACCATCGTCCCTATACTGTTTAATCCAACAACATCGGTGTGTTGTGATAAACTAGAAAGGTTTTCTGTTTATGTTGGTAGGTAATTTCCATTGGAAACATGCAGTATTTATTGGATGCGCATATATGTACTTGGCTTGATTCAATTTGATTATTTTGTTTTGTGCATGTAGCTAGACAAATTGGTTTCTCTGATCCAAGTGACTGCCCTCAACTTTGCAAGTTAGCATATGATTATTTAAGAGCCACAGAGGGGTGCGAAGTCAATATTTACGGTTATATTGGGGATCGACCTGACGCCGACAAACTTTATGTGAAATTCGTAGAGGAGTTTGAAAGATGTATACTTGGTTATTTTGCATTCCACTGGCATCGAGCCACAGCTATGGTAACTCAGGTATATATATCATTTAACTTATATTGCTGTCGAAAGGTGAATATGCGACTGAATTTTTTCTCACTAAATTGAATTGCATCTTCTTTTTCAGATTTTGAAAGCTGATTCAGATCTGCCATATAGAAGGCTCAAATGCGTCATTCTGGCAACCACTAGGTGAAGGAGCTTCTGTTATTTCTTTTTTGACTTTGGCAATAGACCGCAAGCTGACTTAGGAAATGTATAATCTAAATTTAGGTTGTTGTCTCAATTTAAGTGTCCCCGTTTGAGCTAAATACATATATATACATGTTTGATGTGTTTTCGGGTTTTACAGGAAGTGGTAATTGAATTATTGTCCCTCCTTTTGATGGGTCTTCACAAATATCCCTAACAAACTTTACAAATGTCCCTGATGGCATAATTGAAATTTTGTTTAAAAAAAATATTTTGATGATTTCCATTTTTAGCCCCATGTATTTATAATTCATCTTCTTCTTCGATTTTGAGAAGAAACTTCATTCTTATTTTATATCGTCGCCGCCACAAACCAGCACCACCAGCTCCGCCGCATCTCCATCGCTCCCACCACCACCACTCTCGATCACCTCCACCACAACCTCTATTACCTCGCCACTATAACAATAGATCTATTGCGATTTATATGTTCGTTTCTCTACCATTTTACGGCCGTAGTTGACGATGGGGAAGGTGGAGGAGCATATCAGATCTATATTTTCCAATTCATGTAAATGATTTTTCTTACTAGATTCGTAATATTTTGTTTCATTAATTGATGATGGTGGTCGCAATAGTGGTTGTGGCGGAGTAGGATATCAACTCTCCTTCTTGTCAGTGATTATGGTAGTGGTGGTGGTGGAGGATATTAAATCTATGTTTTTATTACAAGGTATGAAAGATATTGCAATCTAATTTTGATGTCTCATTACCGATTCAATGGGTTTGGTTTCTTAATTAGAAATTCTTCTTCTTCTCGGTAGACAATAAAATTCTCAATTAAACTGGATCTATAGACGAAGATTGTTGATTTTTATGTAATTTTTTTGATTTTCCGGTGGTGGTGGTGACCGCAAGTGTTATTGGTGATCGATGTTGGCATTGAAGATGTTGATGTGATTCGATTCGATGCTTATCCGTTCCATAAGCGGATCTCCAACACCATGTGTCCAGTGCACTACTCAAAGAAGAGTATCCAATCCACTACAACCAACTGCTCGTTTCTTTTTGCTTGAAATACATACGGCTTTGATTATTAACATGGAAAATTCACGAATTCATTTCACACCCATACTTTTTGCAGGTGATAGATTTTTATATGGCTAGCTAGCTTCATATTATATTCCCTGAAAGTGTGTCTTTCTCATCCTTCTTGAGCTGTTGCTTTTTTTGTTTGTCAATCTAGCTATTTAATTAGTAATAATCAAAATGACTACTGATAAAGACGCATTTCAAGTTATTTGCTTATCAAAACATAAAAATATAAAAAAGAAAACAATGTTTTCTATGGATGGATAAGTTTTTGCTTGCTTCAAGAAAGTTAGGGTACGACAAACGTAACCATCTTTTGGCCGAATAGTTGTGAGATAACTTCTTCCGCTAGTGTAAGTGATAACCTAGTCCATTTAGGAAGCAATCGTAGCGTATATAAATTAAGACTCATTTTATGAAATTGTTAGGATTTAGGATCGGGATCGTGGATGGCATTCGCATTCGATTGAATAAGCTTGTACGTATGTCTGGTTAACATTTGTTGCTATATTTTTTGTGTTAACCGGAATTTTTTTTTTTGAACATTGCAATCTTAACCTTCTTTGGATCCTTTTAATTGTCAGATGGCAGCATCGTCATTAGGCATGCGATGTGGTAATACATTCTTGTTTCAAAGCGTAGTAAAAGTAAAGACCAGTACTTGAGATGGTTAATTGAGGCACAGGTGAGTAATATTCTTTTGTATCATCAAGATCGAAATTTAACAAACAATCATGGATAAACACCCATACTTTGTTGATCCAACCGCAATGGATAAACATCCATTGTTGATCCAACTGAAATGGATAAACATCCATTGTTGATTCAATTGAGATTGGTTTTGAAGCTGGTCTTGGAGCTGTTGGTGTTTATGAAGCTACAAGTAATGAAATATGATGGTTATATGGGTTGAAGCAGCGGTGATATTGGATCAACTATGGTTGTTGATCCATATATTTTGGATCAACTATGGTTGTTGATCCATCTATATGGGATCAACTCTCGTTGTTGATCCTTTGAACTCATGTTTTGTAGTTTAAATCATGTAAATTTGTTCTAATGTTGAACTTGTGGTGCAATGGTAGCATGGTGACTCCATGTCGGATGATGCGTGTTCGACTCACGCCAAGTTCACTCCATTTTACATGGATAAACTATCATTATTGATCCAATTTTACATGGATCAACTTCCATTGTTGATCCACTAAAATTGGATCAACTTCTACCGTTGATCCTTTTTCTTGGATAAACTAGATAAACTTCTCTTGTTGATGGTTTTGTTAGTGGATTTGAAAGCTGCAGATGATGAATGGTAGCATTTTTCCATCAAAGATGGATAAACATCCATTGTTGATCCAACTGCAATGGATAAATTTTTATTGTTGATCCAACTGCAATGGATAAACATCCATTGCTTGATCCAACTGAAATGGATCAACTACTTTTGTTGATACAAAAAAATTTGAACCAGTGATGGTGACGGTGGTGGTGGCGGCGGCGGTGGTGGTGGCGGCGACGGTGGTGGTGGCGGCGGCGGTGGTGACGGTGGTGGCGGCGGCGGCGACGAATTTGTGGTGGAGGAGGACTAGTGGTGGTGTAATGGTGGCGGTGAAGGAGTGGTGGTGGAATATTGGTGGTGGTGGTGGCGGTTGGTAGGTGGTGGTTGTTGAACGGTGGTGGTGGTGGAATGGTAGTTGAATGTTGGTGGTGGTGGTGATGCTAGTGGTGTTGGTGAAGTGGTAGTGGAAGAAATTTGTTCCATTTTGAAATGAAGAAAAAATATTATATGGGTGAGGGTATTAAGATAATCTAATATTAAATGGATAAGGTTGTTAAAAAATGAGGGACATATTTATTGTTGCATAAGGATATATTTATTGGGTGTCAAAAGTAGGGACATATAAATAATGTACCCTTACAGGAAACAAAGATTCGAAAACGTGGTTAAACACCTGAAAGTAAAACGGATATTTTGTACTTTAGTGGAAGAAATCAAAGCCGTAGGAATCACAAAGGATGAAGAAAATGACTGCAAAAATGCTGTGATGGTACCCGTGCCCCACGGTCACAGGAGTCCGGTCCTGCTTCTCATGGGTGGTGGAATGGGAGCTGGCAAGAGTACTGTGCTCCAGCACATCTGCAAAGAGTAAGCAACATTGGTTTTTGCCCGTAATTTACAAACCAAAGTGTCATTGTTGACCTGAAAAACATTAAGATTTTGAGTACTGGATACAGGTCATTTTGGTCTGGAGCGGCAGAGAAAGCTGTGATAGTAGAAGCTGATGCATTCAAGGAATCAGATGTCATTTACCAAGCTCTACGCTCTAATGGACACCCTGAAGATATGCTCCAAACTGCCGAGCTGGTTAGTTTTCTCCTGCTTTTCCCTTTACTAGGTTTACGCGACCATCCTAGATTTCTATAGAAAAGTGAAATTATCAAATCTATAACAAGTGAAAGAAGACATGTACCTCGTTATTGAACGCGCTCTAAATTTAACATTACATATTTACAAGCATGCTGAATATGTTTTGGTAAAACAGGTGCACCAATCGTCCCTTGATGCAGCAGCATCTGTACTTGTAACGGCATTAAACAGAGGTCGTGATGTCATACTGGATGGCACACTTTCATGGGAGCCATTTGTCAAGCAAACAATCGCAATGGCCAGGAATGTTCATCGTTGCAAGTATAGAATGGGAGCTGGATACAAAATCGCCGCAGATAGAACAGTGACAGAAAACTATTGGGAGCAAGATGAAGAATTGGCTAATGAGCAAAAACCATACCGGATAGAATTGGTTGGAGTTGTATCCGATGCTTATCTAGCCGTCGCCAGAGGAATCAGGTACATAGTCACTGTTGATATTTCTCTGATGCATTTATTAAATTTGAATACATTTGGACCTCTGCTAAGGCTGCTTTGAATACTAAAAACAGAAGAGCGATACTGGTTGGAAGAGCTGTGAGGGTGAATTCGCAATTGAGATCACACAAAGGTTTCGCAAATGCATTTCCGAATTACTGTAATCTAGTTGACAATGCCAGGTTATTTTGTACGAATGGCACAGGAACTGAACCCAAGGTAAACAATGCACCTCATCTCCTTATCTTTGAGTTTCATTTTGTTCAAGAACTAGCATTGAATGTTCAAAGAAATTGTCGATAAAAACCGTAACGTTTTACTTATAAAACTGTAAGAATGCACATTGAAATGACTAACATGAATATTCCATTGTGCGAAAAAGTTGATAGGCTGGAAAGAAGGAAAAACAAACAAATTGCTGGTTGATCAAGACGAAATAGGATGCTTACAAAAAATCAGCATGTTGAATGATGAAGCAGATTCCATATATGAAATGTACCAGTCAGATCAGAGTTTCCAACCTGGCTCTGATTGGTATGACCTTGCAATATCATCATCTAGAGCAGAGATCCAACAAGAACTAAAGATTGTTATCGGATACGCCGAAAAGCAATTAAACAAAAAAAGGAAAAGATAGGCGTCAGAAGAGCAGACCTCGTTGTGAAGCTAGCTAATACCTGTATGTGGAAAACTAGTGGTATGTTCATAAAAAAAAAAGAAAAAAGAAAAAAGAAAAAAAGATATGTTGTAGTGATATAAGAGCCAAGTAAAAAAAGTAAGTGGATGACCATGTGTGGCGAGGTAGCATTGGGTATGCAGTTGTATCTTCGTGCTTGACTCATGGCGTATTTTCTCTATTACTATCAACACATGTAGCTATGCTATTTCCATTCCATTCCATTCTCTCTTATTTTATTTTTTTTTTAAGCAAAGAAAGATTATTACTTATGATGTTAAACAATTACATGTTTAACAGCTTCAGATAACTGAAATTTGATCTCATTTGGAGCAGTATTACTATTACTCCAACTACTAGTTAAACCATCCACTCTATAACTAGTTTAAAGAGGATATCTCTGCTATTTATTTATTTTTATCTTTTCTGGAATATAGATAAGTTTCCAACAAGTAAAAGTTAAAAAAAAATACTCCGATGTCCTTAATAAGGTTATTAAGCCGCCAATCAACAGCTCCATGGTCTTTATTTACTGCATCGACCACCACTTCAGCTTCAAGCTCAAAAAGCACCCTTTCGAGCCTTAGGTTTTTAGCCCAATTGTCTGCTTCCCATAGACCTATGCTTTTCAGCATGTTCCACACTCCTGATATCCTTCGGTTGGATGCATTTGGCTGCTTGTCGAACCCCTGCGAAATTTCGAACAATCAGTCCAATAGCACCTAGTTTAACAACATTCTGAAATGAGCCATCACAGTTTATAGTAAGAAAATCTAAAGAAGAAGGAATCCAGTAAACATTTTCTTGACTCACTCTATCAGTTTTAGTGTGATTGTATTTTTGTCCAACAACATGCACTTCAAATAACACTTTGCAGGCACTAATAATCTTGTCAGGATTTGTGTTTGTGTCTTAAAAAAACTTTTTCATATCTTGCCGACCAGATACTCCATGATATAATAGATCACTTAATTACATCGAACTCTGTAATCTGATTGTTATGAAAACTGTCGAACCAGCTGCAAATCCAGTCTGAAAGATTATTATAGTCACCAGATGACCAGCCGATGGATGAGAACCAGACAACTCTTGAAATATTGCAATTCATTATAACATGAGCTTTAGATTCTTGTTGCTGACCAAGAAAGGACATGAATCATTTGAACCACTATAGCTGGACTAAGAACATCTCTTGTAGGAAGAAGATTTGAGATAGATTTCCACAGAAACTGACATATTCTTGGCAGATTAGGGAGTTTCCACATAATTTTGTAAATATTTTGTATTCTGGGGCCTACCGACTGATAGGAGTTAGTCTCTTCATACATCTTACGATATCATAACTTGACTGAGAAGTTTCCAATTTTCTCAAGCAACCATATAAGATTCTCACCTTGGTTTCTATGAATAGTTAATCCGATAAAGTAACTTACATAGCTTCAAACAACTTATGAAGAAGAGAAATATCCCATGAAGAAGAATTCTGGAAAAATAGTTGGTTGACATGAGTATAATGCTGATAAGAGGTACATCCTTGCTTTGGTTAAGGAAGACCTTGAACTTCTGGGACCCAACGATGTTTCCAGATTAGAATGTTTTCACAATTACCTAAATTCCAGGAATTCTGTCTTTTAACAAAGTTTAGCTCAGAATTGATGCTTCTCATAGACCAAGTGGTGTTATACTTCTTATGAGTTTCAAAAATATCTCCATATGGATAATATTTAGCCTGAAGAGATTTTACCATAATACTGGATTTATCCGTACAGAGTTTCCATGCAGACTTCGCAAGAAGAGCTTTATTAAAAGTTTGCATATCACGAAAACCCAAACCACCTTCTTATTTGGGTTTACTAGTTCTTTTCCATGTAATAGCGTGTCTTCCTCTATTTATTTTTTTATTTCTCCAGAAATCTTACTAAGAGGAATTTATCTTATTAATTGTAACATCGGGCAATTTGAAACTCGTCATATGATGAATATGAATAAAATTAGTAACATTTCTTATCATCACACTTCTTGCTGCTTCTGATATATTGTTTGCATTCCACTCGGGGTATTTTATGTCCATCTTATCAATATGAACATGAAAATTAATTTTCTTTCTTCTACCACCAAACAAAGGAAAAACGGCCAAGGTATTTTTCTTCTTTAATGTCAAGCTGCCTAACTTGAAGAATTCCGTAGATATCTTGACAATCAGTTGGTTCCATGTACCACTAAAGTAAACTTTAGATTTACTAAAATTTATTAGCTGCCCTGAACAAGAGCTGAAATCATTTATAACCTTGAGAAGTTTATTTGTCTGAAAGATATTATCCTTACAAAAGAGAAGACAATCTTCCGAAAATAAATGATGATTAATATTAGGAGCCGAACGCGAAATCTTCACACCAGTGAGCCGACCAATTATTTCATAGTGAGCTAGAAATATGGAGAAAGATCTCATAGCTAAAATGAATAAGTACGGTAAAATAGGATCACCTAGCCGTATCCCACGAGTTGGATGGAATGCTTTAGCAGGAGAAACATTGGTAAAAACCTCGATCTGAGTTGTGCTTATACATTGAGAAATCAACTGACAGAGTTTACTACCAGAACCAAACTTCTTAAGAATATCAATTAGAAAGCTCTATTCCTTCCTATCGAACGCTTCAGACATGTCCATTTTTAAAGCCTAAATACCACCTTTGCCTTCATTTTTCTTCATAACCTAAACAATTTCTTGGACCAAACATACATTTTCATATATCAACCTTCCTGGGACATAAGCTTCCTGCATTTGGGAGATAATGTTAACAATGTGCTTCTTTATTCTTAAAGCAATAATCTTAGATATAATTTTATACACCGTGTTACACAAACCAATTGTCCTAAAATCTTATGGTCTTTTTGGAGTTTGTGCTTAGGAATCAAAGAGACTCTGGTTTTATTCAACTGCTTGAGAAGAAATCTCGAATGAAAGAAAAACTTGATTGAATTACACACATCTTCTTTGAAAATTCGCCAGTGAGACCGATAGAAACCTGGAGGAAATCCATCCGACCCTAGAGAATTCCAAGGGTCCATAGTTATAAAAAAAAAGGAAAAATAATGAACATGAATATCATGATTTCCTCCTCTCTGAAAAAAAAATAATAAAAAAAATTAAATCCCATTTGATTTTATTTCAAACTTACTGAAAGAAGTTGTACTATTACAATTTGTTTTACTTTTTAAAACCTAGCTAGTTTGGGGCCTATAGAAATTACTTTTACTTTAGGTCTATCATTTTCTTCCTTCAACCTAGAGAAGGGGATATGGGTGTCTAAAGTGTGTTAAAATACCAAACTACCCTTTACATTAACCTTAATAATACTAATTATCCCAAGAAAATACAAAAAACTAAATAGTTTTTATCAATAACCTTTAGTCGATAACTTGAAACCTAATTTTTATTCAATTTCCATGATGATCAAACACTAAAACCTAATCCCAAACAAATTTTTTTTTTTTTTTTTGGGTTTGAAATAATATTTCCGTGACAAACAATTCGAGTGATTGCATTAAATCCCTTCAATATATTCATTTTAAGAGGTATTCACCAATGATTTAACTATGAAACTTTAAAATTTCCTCACCAACTTTTACTGAAACTCAACTAGAATCAATTGATATAGGTATTAAATTTTACCGATTGTTGTTGATGTTCATCAAACACAAAGAACATTGGCCAGAATTGGTGCATATGATAGACTAACATCAACCTATTCCGGGTTGATGTTCTTCGTGTTTGATGAGCATCAACAACAATCGATAGACGTTAATGCCTATATCAACCGATTCATTAACCTTGTATGAATTTTTACAGAAAGTAAGAATTGGTGAATGTAGTTTTATAATCCGATTAATTTCATTTGAAATATCCACTTTTCTTGGTGTTTTATAATCCATATGTCCCGATTATGAAAAGGTAACTATTTCCCAGAATTTCAAGTTCACAATTGGCCTATATGTGCTTATATATACTCTGATTTTTGCCGGCTTTCGTTTTTTTTTTTTTGCTCAAAAGGCTAGTTTTTTTGTTTGAAATTACAAGTTGTTGGTCCCTTGTGTACATATCGAGGATAGCTTATTCTCTATCATATATTACTTTATTCAAATATATATTTCTCCATTGTTCATTATTTCATTCAAAGATGCCAAATCCAGCATTATCTACTACCAAATCAATTGAATAGGTACTTATAAGATGCATACGAACAACCCCATAAACATCAACCAAATTAATTACTGCTATGGAAGAAGAGATACGAAAAACAAGTTCGAGTGATATGCAAGTACATCATCAACACCTACCAAACATATTATTGTTATGGAAAAGTTCGAGTGCAAATTTGTGCAGCCCTTTAAAACCGGGGTGCACATTCCGGCCTTCGTTATTGAATGGATTTGTTGGATGAAACCGTTATTTTAGATATTCTTCTTAAAAAAAAACAAATTTTCTCTCTACTTTCTTTCCCGCCCTCTTCCACTTGTTCTTCTAATGTTTTTGTTATTCAATGCCTTCAGTTAATTTTTCATGATTAGAAAATACAAACTAAGAATTCTAGTGTTGTTAATGAAAAACTTAACAATATTTATGGACGACTCTAATTACCCAATACCAAATTCAAATTAATCTGGCCACAAAATATTTATTTCTTTTCATAAATCTTTATCCCTTAAAATAAAACCTTAATATTTCTATTCACAGATCCAAATCCAAAAGGAAAAAAATTGAAACATATCAAAAAATGAAAACCTAAACAGATCAGGTTTTGAATGGATTTTGGGAGGTCAGTGGTAGTTGTTTATTGGTGTTCAGATATAATTTTGTTAATGGTTAATTTTCCAATGATTAATAGTGTTAGTAAATTGATAATGAAATTATAATTAGTGTTAGATTATTAGTTTAGGTGTTTGTAATCATCAAAACATTTTTTTTGGATCGATTGAAAAATCAGTTTATTGATTTTCATGAAAAAACTTAATGATTTATTCATCAAGTTTTTTAAGCATGTTGATCGATGTTTAATTGATATTTTCATGATCCATTTTTCTGAAATCTAGCCAGAATCGGTGGATCTCAATGTTTACGTCAACCGATTCTGGGCGAAGTTCATCATTTTGATGGACATCAAAGAGAATCGGTGGTTATATCAATGAACATCCATGGATTCTGGGTAAAAGTCATCGTTTTATTGACGTTGGCTCGTAGACCGTTTGATCATGATCAGTTGATACAATCCTCAACAAGTGATATTATAAAAAATAAATCAATAATGATAGTTTTTTACACAAGAATACGTCCTTAATCGATGGATATAGTCCCTCGATATATTGATTGTAAAAAACTAAAATTGAAGAGTTCTTTGATTTTTGTTGTTGCAAGAATCGGTTTACATAGAGAACGCGAAATTGGGGGATATAAAAAGGAATTGGGGGATATAAGAAAAGGACAAAAACTGGATCCAGATATTATTTCGGGGTCACCCCTTATCTAAGTATTTTTTTAAATCCTAATCTACCCCTCACTAATCAGGTTTAGTGGTTAATAATAATTAGTAAAAATCTTAAGTATTTGTTAAATGCTTAGTGTGTATTTGTATTTGGGTGAATGAGATGAGAGTAGAAAGATGGAATTTTTTTTTGAGAGGGAACTTTTTTGGTGAAAGTGGAGGATGATTGTGAAGAGAGAATTCTTTGCTAAGAGGTTGAAAATTTGATTTTTTTCCTTGAATCCACCATTGTTGCAAGCTGAAATAGCTCGGTGCCGGCATTGTATTCAACCAAACAACCATGCCAGCATTTAATGGAAATTTTCATAAATTGTTTGCCACTATCCGGGGGGTTCGGGGGGGCGTAGCAGTTATCTGATTTTGATCTTCAAAACCTATTTTTTGATCTACAAAACCTATTTTTTCTGGTTGTAATCAGTCTACTTCCGGCACAGTTATCTGATTTTGATTTTCAGGTTTTGATCTTCAAAACCTATTTTTTATGGTTGTAATCAGTCTACTTCCGGCACAGTTATCTGATTTTCGAGCATGCCAGAACTATTTTCCGGCATGGTTTTTGCTTAAATTTCTATGCCGGAACATGATGAAAAGTATCCAGGAAACTTCAATTTTTTTTCACTTGACTACCGGCATTGTTAGATTTCTATCGAGCATGCCGGCACCATTTTCCGGCATGGTTCGTCACCAATTCCGGCATGGTCTTCATCACTTCCGGCGATGTAAAAAAATATTCCGTTTTGAGTTTTTTATGGTTTTAATCAGTCCACTTACGGCACAAGTAGTTAATTCTCGAGCATGCCGGCACCGGTTTCCGGCATAGTATGTTGCTTAAATTTCTATGCCGGCACATGATGAAAAGTATCCAGGAAACTTCAATTTTTTTTTCACTTGACTACCGGCATTGTTAGATTTCTATCGAGCATGCCGGCACCATTTTCCGGCATGGTTCTTCACCAATTCCGGCATGGTCTTCATCACTTCCGGCGATGTAAAAAAATATTCCGTTTTGAGTTTTTTCTGGTTTTAATCAGTCCAATTCTGGCACTAGTAGTTAATTCTCGAGCATGCCGGCACCGGTTTCCGTCATAGTATGTTGCTTAAATTTCTATGCCGACACATGATGAAAAGTATCCAGGTGTTGATGGTGGTTTTTAAACAAGGGGTAAAATCGTAAAACCCCATGACCTAGTGTTACCCGCAACACATTAACTAAGAGCATTTAACTCAGGTGTAAATAATTAATAGGGGTATTTTTTCAAAATACCATATTAGGGTTTTCGACACGAACCCTAATTCCAAAATCAAGCCGCACACCGCGCACCATGGCACATGATGCCAAACCAAGCCGCACACCGCGCACCATGGCAACAATGCCAAACCAAGCCGCACACTGCGCACCATGGCAATGATGCCAAACCAAGCCGCACATGCGCACCATGGCAACATTGCCAAACCAAGCCGCACACATGCGCACCATGGCAACAATGCCAAAAACCAAGCCGCACACCGCGCACCATGGCAACACTGCCAAACCAAGCCGCACACTGCGCACCATGGCAACAATGCCAAACCAAGCCGCACACCGCGCACCATGGCAATAATGCCAAACCAAGCCGCACACTGCGCACCATGGCAACAATGCCAAACCAAGCCGCACACGCGCACCATGGCAACAATGCCAAACCAAGCCGCACACTCGCGCACCATGGCAACAACGCTAAAACCAAGCCGCACACTGCGCACCATGGCAGCAACGCCAAAACCAAACTACATATCGCACTCATTGGCAACCATGCCAAACTAAGCCGCTATGCCATTGGCACATGCCAAAGATAGCGCCCTAGGCTTGCAAAACGTGCAACTAGGTCAACATGGCCGTACGTGCCATTGGCACATGCCAACGCGTACCACAAGCCATATTTCCAAGCCGCTATGCCATTGGCGCATTCCAAATATAGCGCCCTAGGCTTGCAAAACGTGCAACTAGGTCAACATGGCCGTACGTGCCATTGGCACATGCCAACGCGTACCACAAGCCATATTTCCAAGCCGCTATGCCATTGGCGCATGCCAAATATAGCGCCCTAGGCTTGCAAAATGTGCAACTAGGTCAACATGGCCGTATGTGCCATTGGCACATGCCAACGCGTACCACAAGCCATATTTCAAGCCGCTATGCCATTGGCGCATGCCAAATATAGCGCCCTAGGCTTGCAAAACGTGCAACTAGGTCAACATGGCCGTACGTGCCATTGGCACATGCCAACGCGTAACACAAGCCATATTTCCAAGCCGCTATGCCATTGGCGCATGCCAAATATAGCGCCCTAGGCTTGCAAAACGTGCAACTAGGTCAACATGGCCGTGACGTGCCATTGGCACATGCCAACATTCTCGCATTGGTAGCTTTTCCTACCAAGGCCACGGCCTAACCGCCACGCATGCCATTGGCACATGCCAACATGCTCATTGGTAGCTTTTCCTACCAAGGCCACGGCCTAACGACCACGCATGCCATTGGCACATGCCAACATGCTCATTTGGTAGCTTTTCCTACCAAGGCCACGGCCCTAACGGCCACGCATGCTATTGGCACATGCCAACATGCTCGCTGGTAGCTTTTCCTACCAAGGCCACGGCCCTAACGGCCACACATGCCATTGGCACATGCCAAACACACACGCTGGTAGCCTAACTTGCAAACCGTGCAACCTACCACCAAGGCATTCCGCACATGCCATTGGCACATGCCAAACACACGCCATTTGGTAGCCTAACTTGCAAACCGTGCAACCTACCACCAAGGCATTCCGCACATGCCATTGGCACATGCCAAACACACATTTGGTAGCCTAACTTGCAAACCGTGCAACCTACCACCAAGGCATTCCGCACATGCCATTGGCACATGCCACACACGCCACTAGCAGCTCGGCATTGCCACTTACACTCAACGTACAACCTACCACCAAGGCATTCCGCACATGCCATTGGCACATGCCACACACGCCACTAGCGACTACGGCATTGCCACTTACACTCAACGTACAACCTACCACCAAGGCATTCCGCACATGCCAATGGCACATGCCACACGCGCCACTAGCAACGCCACTTGCACTCAAGGTGCAACCAACGAGATATCAACACAAACTGGGGGATGCTTTCCAGGGTTTTGGTTTGGCGGTCATAGCTTGCAGCGTACACTACGCTCACATTAAGAAAGCGTGAAAAGGAATAAAGCGGTCAAATAAATGAGGAAATAATGGTGAAAACGTTTTCACCCATTAACACCATGCGGTTACCACCTCCTCCCATTATTTCACCCTTTACCCTCTTCCTTCATGAGACCAGGGTACGTTTTAATCTCGACTTGAATAAATAGGTCTTACCTATTTCCACCAGACAACAAGTCTCGGTCAGAAGAAATATACTACTACACTCTCAGAAAGGCAACTTTGCAAGCTCTTCCAAAAGCTTTCATCTCTTGCAAGCTTCCCAAGCTTTCACTTTCTGATACAAGTCGAGATACTACTCTCCCGCACTATTCGGGTCTCAACACCTTTCTTGACTTCCCTCCCCAAATCAACCCTTCTCTTCCACTTTGTGACCGGAAGCAAGTCCTGAACGGCCATTTCTTGGTTTAGGCCGGACTTGTACAGATAGATCTCTCGAACCTATAAAGTGCTCACGTGCAGCACATTTGTTTAGGGTTTGAACCAGTTTCTCACTCACCTACCGAATTTACCGAAATCGGCAGAAACGATTTTTACCCATAAACACCGGGAAACTTCAATTTTTTTTTCACTTGACTACCGGCATTGTTATATTTCTATCGAGCATGCCGACACCATTTTCCGGCATGGTTCTTCACCAATTCCGGCATGGTCTTCATCACTTCCGATGTAAAAAAATATTCCGTTTTGAGTTTTTTTTGGTTTTAATCGGTCCACTTCCAGCACAAGTAGTTAATTCTCGAGCATGCCTAAGACCTTAGGTTTAGGCATAGTATGTTGCTTAAATTTCTATGCCGACACATGATGAAAAGTATCCAGAAACTTTAATTTTTTATCACTTGACTAGGCATTGATAGATTTCTATTGAGCATGCCGGTACTTAGTTCCGGCATTGAATGTTAGTTACCAAGCATGCCGGCACCGGTTTCCGGCATGGTCTTCATCAATTCCGGCATGGTCTTCATCACTTGCAGCATGATCTTCATCACTTCCGAATTAAAAAATAAATAATCCGTTTCCAAAGTGAGGAGCCGGCAGAGAAGGAGAAGAGAATTTGAAAGAGAGTGGGGAGAGTTTAGAATTTGAAAGGGAATGGGGAATATTTGGGTTTCAAAGCTCTAACCTTGAAAGAGATTAATAAGAAGTGGAGATGGAAATGGGGGATATGATTTTGTTTTTTGATTTTAAGTTTTTTAATTTTTATTTTGAGGGAAGGGTATTTTAGTATTTTCATACCCAAAAGTCACCCCTTAGCATACACCATGGGTTGGGAGAAGTAATCAATATCCCCCAATTCCTTTTTATATCCCCCAATTTCGCGTTCTTACATAAATGCCCTTATCCATCGATTGTAAATCTGGGTATTTCTTCGGCTGTTTTCCTCGTAACTTCTTCGTTCGATGTCGGAATGACCTCATTCTTTTGGTGTTCAATTCGTATTTTTATTCTCTATAATGTAGGGATAAAAATTTATGTTTATGCAAAATTTCAAACATAGTTAATAATTCGGTTGGCATAGGCTTTAACATATACCGATTGTCGCCGATGTCCATCAAACACGAAGAACATCAACCCAGAAATCAGTTACATGTGTGTATCATATGCACCAATTCTGGGCGATGTTCTTCATGTTCGATGAACATCAACAACAATAGACATACGTTAGTGTTCATATCTACCGATTCTAGTTGAGCTTCAGAAAAATTTGATGAAGAAATTTTGGAGTTTCATAGTTAAATCGTTGATGAATCCCTCTTAAAAGGAACTGATAAAAAAGATTTAACTCAATCACTTGAATTGTTTGTCGCCGAAAATGTTGTTTGAAATTCTTAGGTTTTAGTTTTTGATTATTATGGAAATTGAAAAAAATTTAACAGGGGCGTATTGGATTATGAATTATACAAATAAGACGTATTTTGGTTTCGCCAGAATCCAGAAAAACCCGTGGAATATAATAGATGATATTAATATCTTTTATGGAAAAATAAGGAATTATATAGATTTCTAATATAAAAGTTATTTTGATGGGGATATATTTGCGGTGCTAGTGACGGTGGTTACGACGGTAGTTGTGGAAGCCGTGGTGTTGATTGTGGCGAGGGACCGATGGTGGTGGAGATAGGGATGACGGTGGTGCTGTTGGTGGTAGGGGCAGTGCTAGTAGAAGCGGTGCTGGTAGAGGTATGGATGATCCTGGTGGTGGTAGTAAAGGCAGTGGTGCCGGAGGTGGTAGTGGAGGGATGTTGGTAGCACTGTTTTTTTTTTGTTTTAAAGGAAGTGGTGCCGGAGGTGGTAGTGGAGGGATGTTGGTAGTGTTATAAACCAAGTTTATTTACTAAGATGTCCTTCGTGTCTAAGTTTAGGGTTTACATATCTTGGACACCAAGTCTTCTATCTATATAAATAGAGGCTTAAACATTGTATTCTACACACATATGAATAAGAAATCTCTCTCTTTCTTATTCAATACGTTATCAACACGTAACTATTTTCCTATTTTCAATACGTTATCTCTCTCTTTCTTATTCAATACGTTATCAACATTGTATTCTACACACATATGAATAAGAAATCTCTCTCTTTCTTATTCAATACGTTATCAACTCTCTTTCCTATTTTCTGCCTCTTTCTCCTTTTACAATACGTTATCAACACGTAACTATGATCACGGGCTATAAACAATTTTGGAGATGGAATTGCCGAGCAATCCTACATCATAGGAAGTCGTCGGCTTAAGCGGGAAAAGAAGAATTTTCCTTTAACCCTGGCTATCTAATTTATTTTATATTTGTTTATTTATTTTGTCTTCATTAGTATCTAACATGAATCATGATACAACTTTGACTATTTGGTTTTAACTTCTTGTTGTGGCTAGGATGTACAAAGATCCAACGAGTTGGTGATTCAAAACGAGTTGGTGATTCAACAGGTGCCGAACTTTGATTAAAGTCTTACACCTCTCAAAGCGTCCACTGTGCATGTATCCACGGCAGAGCAGACTATTAGTAAACAAATAACAACTCTGATGCGTATTTTTTTGCATTAGTTTATTCAATTTTCTGACGGGTTTTTAATGTACCAATTTTATTCTTTTATAGTTTACAATTTTACATACATGACAACTCCGGATCATCATCAATCAGACATGTTATTGTTTTATTTTGCTGACAATAACGAGATTCATGTCTATGAATCCACCAGTATGGTCGAATTACCACATATTATTTCTTTTCAAATATGTGGTTCATGGATCTTATATCTTGGAATACCACAAACCATATCGGTTGTCTTTCAAAGTATGATTTTCTAATCCTTTTCTCCTCTATTCATTCATAGAAAAAGGAACAGAAAAAAAAATATATCGAAAGATGTTTTATAGTTTCTATTCTTCTAATGAAATTATAATCACCAAAAAAATTGGTATCATCGCAATTTGTTTACCTTTATGGTAATTAATCACGTGCATGGTTGAAAAACCTACGGCCAATTGATTTTGGTATCTTTGTCTTTTAGACAAGGATCATGTGATTTAAATATGGTTTCTATTTATTTTTATAATATACAAGAAACCATCCGTCAACCTCAAAGTAGGTTTCCTAAGCGATAACTAAAACGACAATATTTTTATTTTGTCGATACGAGTTTGATAAATCATAAAAACCAATTTCTGTGATTTTCTCATTGGTTTCTATAAGATAAGAGAAAATATATTGGCGTATTTTCTAAAATTTTGCCAATAATGGTTTGATTTTTCCCTATTCTGGAAGATTAATCGTTTTAAACAATTTTTTTCGATCAAATATGTATGATTTTATCTAATAATAAACCATTGGTTTCCATTTTCCTTTACATGAAACCATTCATCAACTAGAAATGGATTTTATCTCTTTAAATAAAAATAACGATAATGATTTCTTTATATTCTTAAAAAGAAACATATAATTTAGTCATAATTTATTTCATCTATATCGATTCCTAAATGATGAAATATCGTTATTATGGTATAAGCCAATCGCAAATACCGATGAACGAGAATTTGATGCATTCTTTAAAGATATTGAGCAATTTTAAAAATTTTTTTTTTTATTTTCTCGGTAATAATCTCCAAAATTGGATTTGTTCCATTTATAGTTGGATTACATTCGGACACTAAAGATCAATGGGTGCGCACCCGACATGTTACCAATATTATTAGTCCTTGTAGTGACTATATTGATCTTAATTTAATTTTCTTTTGATAAAGGAAGTCCATAACTTTATTCCGAAAAAATTAATTTCTTTTGGAGATTTATTTGTGTATTCTATATGTTTTTGGCTACTACCAGCAAAATCCATGATGGATGGTAAATGTATAATGCCTTTTGAATAGTCTATATATGTGGTACATAAACCAAAAATTATTATAAGTATATGTCTTCGAATTAATCGGATAATACTTTATGAAACTTGTTTTCATTTTATGAGATGAAAATATTTTCGCCATATTCAGGGGGAGACACACTACTAGCAAAAGTTGGTGTTAATTAACTTCGATGTTATATCAGTTTCTCTCCCATCATGACCAAATCGAAAAAGGATGCTATTAACTAGGCGTAAAATGTCTCATTTGCTTTTATATAAGCGTTCGCCTCTTTAAGAGGAAAATCCAGTCATACCTCGTAAAATAAGTAGCGTTCCATGAGAGGCTACTGGTACTGCTCCAATTGAGTGTACCAAAACACCATTCACATTCTCAAAATTCATATCTCATCCCTTGATGATGATGAGATCATAACGCCTGTGGGTGCTGGTACCAGTAAATTTTGAATTTTTCAAAATATGCATATATATTGAGAATTGTGTGGGATCGTGGTAAACAAAAATGATTGTCGAATATTCATTTAAAGTAGCTACTGAAATAAATGATGGTGGTTTTGAACCCATCTACAGAGGAATATCGACATATGTGATTGGTTGGCATACAATCCAAATTAAGTTGGATTAGTTTCTCAACTAGCGCAATTTTTTGGATCCAAAACTTAACACTTTAAAAATTCCAAGCCTATTAATTACAGGCTAGTGTAGTCATAATGCGTTATACGAGAAATTTTTCGTTGTAAAAACGATTTAAGGGTTTTATTTTTGCTCAGACCCTAGGATTGATTCATTAATTAATCTCTTCACTACACCAAAACAGCTATTTTGTGGCGTTTATAAACGTTGCTCATAATTTGTGCAACGGAAAAAAACGTTGGCAAAATGGCGTTGCGCATTAATGTGCAACGGATAAAATCCGTTATACAAATTAATTTGTACAACGCTTATATACGTTGCACAATTGATTGTGCAACGGTTTAATTTTCTTATTTGTGCAACGTATAATTTAATTTGTGCAACGGTTATATTTATAGAATAACACTTTTGTGGATCCCACCGTGATTTTAATCGATGTTTTATTTATTTGGTAGTAGATTACACCCGTTGCTCATTTCGGGTGATATGTGCAACGGATAATTTTCTCACGTATATATACGTTGCAAAATAATTTTCAGTTTAAAAAAATTACCGCGGCACAAATTCGGTGATTTACACTCCCGAATTACAATCGATCAAGAACAATTATTGATCATCACAATCCATCAAGAACGATTGACACATCAATGAGTAGCTAGATAGATGAACCATAAACCCATACAATATAAAACAACTTATTCAAAATCCCAAATTTTATAATTAAACTTAAGTTTCTGAAGTAAGTATTGTTATGTTTAACAAATCTATATGAGCTCAAAATCTCAATTGAATGCCAATCAAAATTCTAAATTGGTATGAAGGAAGGTATTAGGAAGTAGGTAAAGAGATCTTACACATGTAAACAGGATGAAATGCTTGAAGCAAGTATTGAGATGAGCCTCCTCTTTAAGACTCACAATCTTCTAGAAATGTGAATGATATATGTGGGCATACACACGGAACAAACGCTTGAATATCGTCTTTACAACATCTTTATAATTTGGAAGGAAACGGTATTCCTGAAAAATCATGAGTGAGCAAGCCAATATGAGACCCCAAACAAAATGATCAGTAGGCTAAAGATATATCACACTAAACGTACCAAGCTTTTGAGCAAATATGGATTCGTCATCAATCTGAGCTTCAATCCAGTCCATGAAGTAGTCAACATACTTTGGAGCAGATACTTCAATAGGCTTCTTTACTTGTACACCATCTGCCCACCTGGTTGAAGAAATACACAGCTGAAAAATGAATCAACAATCATGCTTCAGCTAAGATTTTAATTATATAATGCTTTGCAACAAACATTGGGAAGACAAGAATGATGCATTCCTTGTGCATAATTTTAAACAAAAGGATTTAATGCTCGTAAGGGTTAGCTTTCCAACAAATAGAACAACTTCAAAGAGTTAAGATGCGCCACATAAAGGATGGCCTTGCAGAGGGGTGGCCTCTGGAGCTACTGTTGCACGAGGAATTATCAAAGCGCATTGACTCTATGACATATAACATCACAACTAAGGTAAGAATTTAGTAGTTTCCATCGAGGAGAATATTACTGCTTACTGCGGGACATTCATTTGCATCCTCTCCTGGAGGAAGTCGTACGGCTTCCCTCATATCCCCACTACCCAAGGTGGCATCGAAGTGCTTTCTTAGTTGTGCATCATGCAGAGGATCAAATTTCAAGTGAAAATAAGCTCCAACAAACATAAGTTATGCTCTACAATGCTATATGCAAGGTGATAACGACGCTTGAAAGATCTTTGCAATGATGATTTCGTGTCATTTGTCAAATTATAATATCACTCAAATTAGAAACACGGAGTTGAATTACCTTCACTTGCTTTATTGTTCTTAGTTTGTATAACAACTACCCCCGCACATGGATAGAAAGCGACTTCTAACCATTACATTGAGTCTAAACTACATCTTAAGGAAAAAAAGTTGAAATTCAAATTGAAAGAAGAGAGTGACAAACCTGGGAGATCACCACAGGCTATTCGTCTTCTAGTTGCGACATCCCATTTAATTAAGTAATTGTCCAATAGCTTCACACCGACTGGTTAGCATGGAGTTGAACTGCCACCTGAAAAAGGAAAGAAAATAACAAGAATATACACCCACCTTTTCCCTCTTCCTTTATCCGGGCTTGGGACCGGCAACGCATTCGCATTAGCGGAGTTAAAAAGGGGTTGACCATCAAAAACAACAAGAAGCAATATATATATATATATATATATATATATAATCCATTAGGCACAAAAAACTACAAACAACTATTAAAGACAGAGTAGACAGATGCATAGTCGGGGATGATAAAAATGTCTAATCTTCCTACAACCAAAAAACACCAAAAAGAAAGAAGTCTCGTAGGATCCGCCATTGTGTTAGGCAATCTTCGTAAGTCAAAAACCAAAAAGAGAAGTTTGTAAGATTCGCCATTGTATTGATCAATCTTCCTTGGTCAAAATACCCAAAAAGTAGTCTATAGTGTTATTCTAGCCCGATCTTAAAAACTTAAACTAACTGCAGGTTGAAGCCTATTCACACCCCATCTCACAAAAGCGGGTAGTGATAGTCATTTTAAGAAGTGATAATCGTCTCCTTGAGGTGGATCCCAAAGACTTGCTGATCGGTCATACACTTCCTCGACATAGACTTTCCTTTCATTCGGCATCACCTTTACACAATGTACGTATTCATCATCTTGCTCAACCGTCTCCTTTATACTCCCTAATGCAACAACCTTACCTCTATTGTTTAGCAGCTCAACTTGCCCGAGATCTAACCAGACGAGATACGCTTTCCTCATTATCCAAAACACGATGACTTCCACCAACATGATAAATTGTGGACCCTTTTTCTAGGCTAGGAGTGACTGTTCTAGGAGTGTTGGTGGTACTTGCCGGTGCAGACCCATTATTAGCTCTTAGTAACTCTAATATCGCCTGTGAACAAGAACAACTTAGATTTAGCACATATCATTTAATGTGTATAAAACTTATTTTCGATACACGGCAAGTAAGATGAGAACACTTACATCGACTTTACCATTCAACGACCCCACCGCGCCTTCAACACCACCCATTCTTGAACCCAAACTAGTAATTTCGGTTTGCATTGTGTTCATTTTTTTCCTCATTTTGGGACTGTCTTGTTTGATGAGCGAGAATGCGCAACCGCTACCACTCCGAGCATGCTTCTTAGACATACTTGGATGAGTAGCCACGAACACCATCTTTTCGGTTTGCTCCAAACACATCTTCTAGTACTTCTGAAACCACGGTGCTTTTGCTACTACTTGTTCCTGCTTCTTGATGCTTCGCTTTAGCTTCTGATACTTTCTTCTGTAATTTCATAATTGAAACTTGGTGGTTATCATCAACAAACCAAGAGATAGTAGCAGTCAAATAAGTGTTGTTATGCACGTTACTTGAGAGTAAGAAACAAATAATACTTACATGTGGCTCGAGCGCACTAGGATGCACACTCCCATCACGCCGCTGGTGTCCAACAACCACTTGTCTGTAGTGTCTTTTGGTATTTGTAAAATGCCCGAATCATCCTACAAAAATGGTTTATCATATTAGCACATAACCTTTATCGTTATACTAACCATTATTTATAGATCAAATAAACTTACCAGTTTATATTTCTTGTTGGCATATGAGCATCGCCCCAGTGTATGGCAGACAATGGCTTGTTTTCTGCGACTTGAATTGGCAGCATTCTTTGCGATCGTCTCAGGTTTCTTCTCATGATCAACAAACTCATGCCAAACATTCCGATTAATCCCGTGTGGAACTTTATCTCTCCAAGATTTCCAAAGTTCGGGAGTAAGTTCTAGTGGTTCCGGTACTTCGAGTGTCTTCCTCCCAGTACAGACCCATCCTCGATAATGCAGGCCTCTTCTTTGATCTTTTCTTACTTACTCCTCCGACCATATCCCTCAAGTCATTCTTATGTCTCCAAAGTATAATGATGGAAATCCGGTACTATAATAGGGCGACAAATATCTGGGTCGATAGGAAATTCAAAATCCCCCTGAAATACAATTTATGTTGATAAACACTAACTACAATAACATCAATCGTAGTAGAAATAAAAATGTCAACAATTTCAGGAATAGAAGAAATACCAATAAAGCTTGCCAAACATCATCTATGAAATTACGAGGCACGAGCCTCCAGTCAGTGAAGTTAATAGGAATATGAATTCTTATGAACTCTCCTGCTCTAGTAGATAATTTGGTAGCACTATCTCCGACAGGCTTCAAACCGTCGTCAAATGTGATGCAATACTTCGGTTTAACTGAAGAAGAGCTTGACATGTTTTGCTATGATGCTGAATCTCTAGAAGAGTTGGACATGTTGTACTGCAAAGAGAAATATGAAGTATTAGTAAAATCACAAGAAGGAGCAATATTCGGACCCAATAAAAATCAAACTACAAAGAGCGAAAGCATTTCATGATATCATCGTACGCCAAAAATCACAATAAACACAAAATTTTTGTGATCTGCACGTTAAAGAAAGCAAAGATACATTCGACCCAATAACAAAATTACAATTACAAAGAATCAACATTTAACTATCTTTGCGTGTTACTAGCAAAGATTTCAAATGGGGTTCATCCGAAATATCGACTGGAATTCTCCGAATTCGGGCTTCAATAAGTCATCTGCTAGTCTAGTTATCTTCCTTGGAGATTGAATTACAAATGACCATTCTGGGGTCCTCCAAATCATCGAATAAAACACTTGAGATGCCTCAAAGTCGAGTATGGCAGGTTCATCAAAGTCACCATCCGAACTTCCGAAATTATTCAAATTAACCAAGACCAAGTTGGAATCGGACACATTTTACACCCGCGACTCTTGTTCTCGACCTTCACCCAATCGCAGTAAAACACCACCTCTTTAAACTCTGTGTAGTCAAGCTCCAATATCCTGTTTAACCACACCATACCACTTGGTCACACCATCAACGAGGTTTTTATCTTTACTACTTGCCCTATATGTTGTAGTTGCTTCCATACAAACACCACTATCTTGTGCGAGGCGACTTGACTCATTTGACTTGGATGAGAAGGTATAACCATTGACCCTGTACTTGTTATATTCCTTTGCTCCAACAGGCCCTTTTACATAACGCCACAATTTGGAGTTCATTTTGCGCTCTTTCACCAACTGGAGCATTACAAGACTTTTCAGTTACAATGAATATATAAAAAACTGACGAGCAAATAGGAAATCAACCAAGTCTCAAAATGGTTACCTTATTATACAACCATTTTATGAAATTTGTTTGTCTGTGTATTTCATTGCTCGTGCTCCCATTTGTATCAATCAACAACTCATCACAGTATTCACTGCAAACGAGTAACACGATTGCAAGAAGCAAGTCATATCATTGTCAAGTAAAAGAGTGACAAGGAATGTAAGTCTAGTTGTAAAACAAGTCTAAATAAACAGTTCTATAAGTTGTCTACGAATTTGCATAAAAATGTTACCTACTGACACAACTACAAGTAGCTAAGAGAAGCTAGAGTTTGACGGCATTTCAAGAAATTTGACTCAAATATAAAAAGGTACTTACGCATATAAGTAATCTTGCAAGACCTTCTACTTCACATGAGTAGATTATAGGATATAGAATTATTATGTTTACCACAATCTAATTACAAGATGAAAACTTATATATAAATAACACCCATCTAACTATCTGTATGAACTGTACATCACATAGAGTGGCTGACTTATCTCCAAAGCCATCGGGGCCTTCATCGTTGTACTCAGAATCGGCATCCAAGAAAGCTTCCCGTGTAGCTTTGTGATTGCCATCCTTGAGTTTGCGACGTGCTCCATTAATAAACCACACCTGCTGTATACACGTTACGGGTAATCCTTTCGTCAACGGATCTCGCTATCATAAGCTTTGGATGTAAGATGATTTTCTTTGATCGAACCTTCGATTTTCCATTTCTTTTCGCTAAAAATCATTCTTTGGTAACGCTTGTTGCTTGGAATGTTCTTATAAAGTTTCATTGCTAGGATCCAAACAACGTAACAAGGAAAATTTTTATCCTTGTCTCGTAATGCACGAGTCCCTTCCATTTGATCCTTTCTTAGGGCTTAAAATGACATAACATTAGCACAAAAATTTCCTTGTTGCTTAAACCTTACTTCCTCTTGAACCAACATATTTGAAAACATTCCACTTTTCCTTAAGTGAATTATAGTTTATGAAACCCATTACAATCATATCAAGGGCATTTAACTTTGCTGCTATGTTAGTCATTTCTATAATATGCTCCTCGTGATATTGAACCATCATATTTCATGGAAAGTGTTGACTTATCAAATCAATTTCTTTTAGCAAAAGTATCAATAATGGATTGATGTACGATGTTTATTGTCATTCGAATGAACATTAGCTTAATAGACCTTTGTTTATCAAAAAGACCTTCTAGTGCGGCGGGTTTTCGGAAGTTAAACAACGATCCAAGTCATTTATGGCGAGACTAAAACACCCATCTAACTATCTTTGTATCATCACACCCTTTGAAATGAAAAATACATTCAGTTTATTTATACAAAGAGGTGACATATCATGCAAGCATTCCTAACAATGGCATATACCTTTGGGTATCATAACCAATCAAAGAATACAATCACCAATTTTCTTCTGATTGATAACGTCTTTGGGCTAAACACTTCGGTAAAATATCATGTTGCATCAAAATAAAACTAACTTGTTAAGAGTTTATACTAATGAGCCACTTTGGCAACCCATCATTCAAATAAACTCAAAGCACAAATGCGGAAAAAAATCATACATATCACAACAATGTAAATAAAAATGATTATTTAACTTTGTTAGTGAATTTCTTTAATTGAAGGTTAATTTTTGAATTAAATAAACTTTAACCTTTCATATGGTTTAATCAAAATAAGATTCAATTTCATCTCTGAAAACCATTGCGATGCCAAATCTTAGATAATATAATCATGATAGAAAAACACAATTAAAGAAATACTTCATGAGTAGATTATAGGATATAGAATTATTATGTTTACCACAATCTAATTACAAGATGAAAACTTATATATATACCTTGAGATGATTTTCGTTGTTCCGATATGCTTGAGTTCAATGCTTGAGTTGATATGATTGAACAATAAAACTACTTGATTGGATCATATATTCCTTTACCCAAACTATAACGTTCATTAAAAGATGGTTGCTTGGATATAAATGTTCTCCATCATCAATAATTCTTAAGTTTTTATACCACAAACAAATTGAAGTATGGAACTACATGTGATCAAAATATTTGAAAGTAATTACCTCTCGAATGGATACATCCATCGGAATCTAACCGGTACGCAAGCTAGAGCTTCGTCGGCAAGATGCACCACCAAATGGATGCTAATAACAAAAAACGATGGCGGAAAATACTTTTCCAGAACACACAATGCCTCGGCAACCATGTATTTGGCTTGTTGAAGTTCGTTTTTGATCAAAACTTTCGAGCACAATATTCTAAAGAACAAACTGATTTGCTGAAGAGCTCTCCGAAGGTCTGGGTAGCGCGGGAAAGCATGTTGGAGCAGCACAGGCAGCAGATATTCCATAATCATATGAAAGTCATGCGAATTTAGACAATGTAGACCAGGAGGTTGAAGAGTGACATTGTTTCCAAGATTTGACGAGAACCCAGTCGGAAACTTCATGTCTTTCAATATCTTCAAAAAGTCATTTCTCTCCTTATTGCTCAAAATATAAGGAGCGTCAGTACGATATCTTTACCGATTTCGGGATCTTGGTAATCCATTGACCACTCGAATATTGAGCCTTCATGTCTTTCCTAGCACACACACTATCTTTCGATTTCTTCTTTAAGTCGAGAAAAGCATCTATAAGATGTTCAAGAACATTCTTCTCAACGTGCATTACATCAAGACAATGACGATATTCATTATAAACCCAAGTTGGAATATCCAAAGCAACCTCGACCTCTTGTAAAAACGGTTTGTAGTTGGTGAATCAATATCATCGGAATCAACTTCATAAAAATCTCTCTTTCTCTTCTTACCGTCTTTGGTAAGCTTACCAGGAACATAATGAACATGACTAGTCTTCGCCATTACTTCTTGTCCGGTTAATCGAACTGGTGCAAGTCCCTTTTCCTTTGTTTTGAGTCCCATATACTTGCCTGACCTGTAAAGAGGGCACTAAAATTCTCAGTACCAATGCAATTCCTTTTTAATTGACCAGTCAAAATTTTGAAATTTAAGAACTGAATTGATCATAAATGACCAAACCAAGCTTGACAAAAAATGAAGAACTAATCAGTTACACCTAAACTTTGTAGGATTAACAGATGCAAAACACTAATCAGCCTAAAGTTTATCCAAAAACACAAAAACATATACAAAAAGAAAGGATGACTCGTCTTCAGAAATCTTCGGAAATTTCTGTACACAATCTTGCGGGAGTGAGGTAACCAATTACTTTCCGTATCATCTGCACAACCAGGGCATGCTTTGTAACCATGAACTACACACCTTAAAGATTTCCATAAATTTGGTAAATCATGAATACCCCACATAATAATTGCTCTAAACTTGAATGTCTCTGTTGAACGTATATCAAAAGCATCAACACCCTCCCAAAGTTCTCGTTAGGTCCTCTATCAATACTTGAAGAAAAACGCAAATGTCTTGACCGGCGCCTTTGGTCCTGGTATTAGTAGAGATAAGATTCGAAACTCGCCTTCATACATAGCGATGGTGGCAAATTGTAAGGAACCAATATAACTGGCCAACAGCTGTAAACGGTAGATTGGATGCCGCGAGGATTAAAACCATCTGTCGAGATTCCAAGCCACACATTTTGCGCTTCACTTGCGAAATCAGAAACCTTGTCTTCATGTTACGCCACCGCAAGGAGTCTCATTGGATGACGCATATAGTCATAAGAAGCACGCTCGATCATGCCACATCATATCTTGAGAGATCCAAGGTATGGTATAAAATTTCTTAAGTCTTTCTCGGTAGTGGAAAATGTCTCAATACTTTCTCGGGCTCTTTTGTTACCTTTAATATTCCATCTTTCCCCCTGTTTGACTTTGTACCTTGATGCTCCACAAGTCGGACACTCTACCGCATTCTCATGTTCTTTACGGAATAGCACACAATGGTTAACACAAACATGTATATTTTGGCCTTCATTCCAATTTCTTGCAATATCTGTTTCATTACGGGGTATTTTGCGGGGAAAGTGTTTCCTTCTCGAAACCATTTTTCGAGTAATCCCAAAATGTGAGTAACACTATTACTGAGACCAGCCAAAAGTCTTCTTTAAATGATGCGGTTCGATGATGACAGAAAGTGTTGTCTCGCCATTCTCACATGTTGGATATATCTTCTCTTCTGCTAACTTTTTGTACTTATCGTGTTTCTTACCAAGGTTAGGCTCTTGAGTAAATGGATATTGAGAATCATCTACATTGACATCTTTGGTTCCCTTCAAAAATCCCGAATGCATTATCAACAAAATCATTTAACCCGCACCCATTATCTCTCTTGTCCTCTTCAACGTGCTCCTCTGCTGTGCTCCTTTGGTGTTTCTTCTTGAACCAACTGCTCTACACTTGCGGCAACTACTTTCGATCTTTGGTGTAGACTTCTCTCCGTGCAGTGACCAAAGTACATACGATTCAAGCATACCATTCACTTTTAAATCATGCCTCACTTGTTCAAACTTCTTAGGTTTTGAATTACGACAAACACGACAAGGACAGGGACAGTACATTGAATCTGTAAGTCTATTCTTATATGCAAATGCAATAAAAGCATCTACTCCTGTTCTAAATGCATGACTAAACCCATCTTGAAACATCCAACTTTTCCCACACATTGTACAACACCAACGAAACCAGATTATAAAATACAATAGAAAACTGGATTCTAAGCAAACTTAACAAATTACAGTATAGAATAGTAGAAAACCTAACAAACCTCTCTCTGCGAACGTAACAGTCACGCTCAATATGTCGATACCTTATAAGTAAAAAGCCAACAAATAAGAAAAGTAAGAAGTTGAACAATTTAACATAATTTCATAGATGCTGTGTTCATTTACTTTTATAAATCACCCAACCCAACTACAAA
>JAJJWW010017217.1:0-19175 GCA_023531295.1 Papaver armeniacum
CGACTCCCTCGCCCAGTCTTCATGCCGTTATTGATCTCGCGGCCCTATGCATTGCGATATTATGATCCTACAATGGCCTTGAGATGAATCCAGTTATCAAAATTTACTAGTTAGTAGACATTACATAATACGGTATACAGTTTAGAAAAATGTTCTCATCATTAGAACCATAATGATGAGCCTACGAAAGTCTTCTTCGCTATGAGCGCCTCGCTCCCGATTATTGACTGCTCAACGGATAGTTGATTCTCGCCCTTTCACCTTTATTTTTCTGTTTGTCTAGTAGCTTTAGGGAATTTCTCTAAATCAATGAATTGTGCCATGGTGGCAAGACACCTAAAACCAGGATCCCTAACATGCAAATATGTTTCTTTATACAAGTTAAGATTATAATACCAAAACTACAAAGAAACCAGAGAATGAGTGTGGGTCTCCCGAGTGTAGACTCATTTATGTTATGATTATAAACTTTAACGGTCTCCGCGCAGTCCTTTATGTTACTATTTAAACTATTAAATCAAACACGCTTTATGGTGCAAAGATGACTACGTAAAGCTCCTATTATACCACAGAGTTGAAATCAATGCACTTGCTCCTATTATCTAACAGATTTTAACACCTAACCTCTACTTCTTGTTCCATTATCCTCTCTTTTAACTTCGAACTTGAGACACCTAAGAGTCGAATGAGCATAAGTTTCACTCGTATAGCACCTAAATCAGCATAAGGTCAAAAGCTTCTAGATTGTAAAATTAAAGGGATGCATGTAGCAAGTGCTACCTTTCATCCATATGGAATGCAAACAGTGACAACTTTCTTTCTCATATAACATCTAAATAGTTTCTCTAAACTGATAAAGAAAACAATAACAAAATTAGAATATAATACGGACCTCAAGCCCTCATCCGCTTCCCAAGCAAGGCCAGTGTCCATTGTACATGTTCTTGATAAGCAATGTGCATGAATTATCGTGGTAATAATGAACTCGCTACAAAGCGATCCAAAACGACATGCCCCAGTTTTGATATGGAAAGGACAATTGGCTTTATCCTACGAAAAAAATATAGTAAGGAAATATCAAATAGTAGCACTAAAGGTGGAATCATTGAAACAGATATACTTGGGTCTACATAAAATAGAGATATAGATGCATAGTTCCTCCCCGACAACTAAAATAGAATAAAAAGGTCATTATTATAAAAATTGAGATAATAATATTTGAATGCATACTAGTTCGGTGATCGCTGTCGTAAGCGTCAAAAATAAATTACACTTTCTTACTACTCAAAATATAAAATATAGCAAGGGCAAGAAAGGATCGATCCCACAGAGAGGTCTAGGTTGTCAAATTGTTATGGTTTCTTATAAATAACACCGGGTTTTGTGATTTTATAAACTAAGCAAATATAAAAGCAAAGAAACAAATAAGCAAACAAATAAGATAGAAGAGATATTGTTAAGGATTTCGTTTCATTCACTAACATGCTTTTCACAACAACTAGAATTGATATTTAATCTCAACTTTTATCAAAGACCCTAGAATACCTTGATCGCAAGAATATCCCGCAAACCTCCTCATGTCATCAACAAACACATTAAAAGATGCGAATATGAATTCTACCTAAAGGAACAACCTAACGTGTAAAAGCACTAATCAAGTTTAATTCCCTAGATGCGTTAAGTTCTATGAAATCGGCCAATCAAAGCAATTGAACGTGGAAAGCGCACTAATTCAATTTAACAAAGGTTACGATTCACATATGATCATAAGAATATATCACTACAAACTATAATCATATTATGCTACTTGTATTCAAGGAATATCACTTTTGCGTATAATAAACCCTAAACTAGCAATAGATGTGATTAAGTTCTACCAATTTGCAACTTGACAAAACAATCAATCAATCATAAAACAATATTTTCAGAGAGAATTGCAACGATAAATATGAGACAAAACTAATATATTGAATCAAAGAATCATGCTTTGTGAAATCCCACTATTCCATAACCAATAATAAACTTAGGTACTCATATTCGAGGAGTTCATAACAAGAAGAAAGAGAAAAGACTTCATGGTTCTAAACCCTAGAAAAAGTAGAGATAATAATAATAAAACGTGGTGTCCCAAAATTGTAGAAGTCTTCCCTTTTGTAGTCTTTTTCTCCTTCCAAAACTAGGTTTTGTCTTCAAAGTCCATTAGTTAGAAATTCACCCGGCCCACCATGGAGAGAAACCCGTAAGTAAAATATGTCCCAAAAACGCTCGCGGAAAATCTGGGATTGCGGCGGAAAAGTCGCCGGAAAGTGTCTCGAGTGGCCAGAAAGTCAAACTTGGTCACCGGTCAGCGGTCAACGGCGAGGTCAACCGGGTCGGATCGGTGGTCGGGTGAGTCGAGGTCTCGAGTCGAACTAGTTAGATCTCTCCGGTTGATTGGGATTAGTTGCCAAGCATGAGCCAATCAGACCGCCTCGAAGTTATGCCGCACAATGATTGTGTCGAGATCCATCCAGCCATGATGGCTATTCATCTTATACTCTGGCCTGCAATCTAAGCTCAAATTCCTCCATTCATCACTACTTTAAACCACCAGCAACTACATCTTCTTGAGCCCTCTCTTGTAATCCTGGCTGAAACACCATCTGCAATTACTTCTCACTGTCGAATTCCTACTGCCAGCAAACCTTGCCTGTCTCAGTTATCTCTGTCAACACCGTCTTCTCTTCTTGTAAACTTCATAGCAAACCCAGACTCTCTAGTTCAAGCCAAACTCAGTTCCAGAACATCCCTGCCATTCTCCACTTGTTGTCTTGCAGCAGCACATGATTCAAGCACAGAATAAATACCATTCCTCCAATTCATTTCAAACTCATACAAACCACCTTGCACTGCAGCCTTCTCCTTAGCCCACTCATTACTCAACTCTAGTTGCAGGCATCAAGCTTCGACGATGCCAATTCCGGTGCACACTCTTTATCCCATAGTCACCATTGTCGCGCCATTTCTATGTAACATCTTGAGCACCTCTTGCCATTATTACACATGCTCATCTCTGCCCGCTTTGAACCATTCCACTCTCGCACTTCCCATAACACACACAAGACCACATTCTCACAACCACAAAGATCATTCTTCTACTATACAGCTCACATTCATTGCAAGTAAACCTAACTCGTAACATCTCCGATTCGCTCATATTTCAATCCCGGCACAAAGGCCATCTCGGACCCTCATCTCAGTCATGAATCAACGCCACCCGCAATCTGCTAAGCATTCATCCTACAAAACAATACATAGCAACTCTCAATCCATACCAAGTGCCACTAATGCTTTCAGTACGTAATTCGGATACCAACACCGACCACTAAACCTTGACAACAACATCTCCTTCATACCCATCTTGTTCCTTCCCCGCCTTCATTATATCACCACCATTGTCACGAATGCCGCAACCTTGCTACCTAGCATGCCTCTACCACTGCATAGCTAGCTCAATTAAAGCCATTATCCAAAGCCATTACCGCATCTTAGCTTCAAACCCACTACTCCATCCGAGCCGCAACCTCGCACTATTGCATAAGCTAACAATCTCACTTGCAATACTGGCTCGGACCAATCACGCTACTCGGAACCTCAGCAAGATCACAAAGAATCGGACTACCATCAATTAGATATCAAAGCACCAATTGAGCCCACCGCAACCACCGCCGAGAGAACTCCGTAGCTTCACCCAGAAGCATCAATCCAAGAACAACCTATCTATCCGTCGGCTTGTAACACTAATCCTATAATCTAGAAATCAAAGTGCAGATGCAACCAAATCTTACTCAACCCTAACTTCGATTTCCATCACCACCCAGATTCTACCAATTCAACCATTGAGAACATCAATACTCAAAATCACTCAAACCCATCTCAGTAAACAATATAGTTCTTCTTGATTCAGTTTCTGACACCCTGATTTCTTCCATCTCTGTCATCTCATACTCGAGCCTCAACTCCTCAATCTTCGTTTTCATCTGAATCATCTCATTCTTCGATTAAACATTGTTTCTCCATATGCAATTCGATTCGACCAAACCCTAACCCTACTCTGAGAATACCCAAAACATCACAAACTTACCTCCATCAATCTCGAGTTCATCCATGAATCTCGCCAAACACTTGATTCCTCTCTTGTGTGGTTCATATCCCGAAGATTTGACAAATAGCTTCCATGAAGAACCACGGAACCCATGGCATGAGCGTGGGTTAGCTAGGACGATGAAGAAGAAAGAAGAAGAGAAATGAAACCAGATTTCTTCATTTCGACCCAAGTAATGAGATAGGGGTTGTTATTGACGCCTTGATATTATGATAAGGGCCACCCATCAGCAACCCCTTAACCACGGTGGCTCTATTTAGTACTCCTCCCCAATAGAGTTGTCCCTTACCGGAATGACTACCCCTTAACGTACAGCGGGGTGACAATAGCACTTCTCTATGAAATGACCATTTAGCCCTTAGTCTTCCAAGTTCTTGTTTTGCTCATAACTTCTTCATACGAACTCCGAATGACTCCGTTCTTTCGCCATCGTCTTCATCTTCTCGTCCTCTACACAATGAAAAGTAGAAATCTTGTATTTGAACGAGTTCCAATTGGTCTTTTTGCTCCAAATGACTCCATTGCACCTAATAAACTCAAAACATAAGATACATAATTTACAAGAAAACTCGCAAAGAAAGCATAAATACTAGATATTAAATACGGTGTATTCTACACCTATCATTCGGTTCCAAAGTTTGGCGTCTCCTGAGCAGCACTGTCAAAAACACCTCGTGATGACACATTTGTTGAATTCTTGTATGAGGAAAAAACTTCAGATTGTGGAGGAAGTGGGTTTGATGTAGGGCCATTTTCTCAAATAATCATCCTGCAATAACAAACTCAAAATTTAGCGCCATAGATCGTGTAATTAAGAATCCCTAAAAGCGCATTATAACTACAATCACAAACATATCAAACAAATGACTCAATTGTTCATCAAATAAATACAACGACAAGTTCAAGCACATCCACTAGACCATGATACATACAACTCAATCACCACGGACCCCACAAACACTACAATTGATTCAATCGCGCACAAATACATCGGCATTAAAGAACGTCCGGAGACCATGACCGAAACGTAACTCAATTCACAACTAAGACATAGCTCCCATACACTACAATTGATTCAATTGTCCAAAAAATTCTCAGACCATAACGAATGAGTTAAATCCTTTCTTCTTCTACAAATTTATACTCCTCCAAATAAACCCCTAACTCTACATACACTATTCACAAGAGTTGGGTCAAAATAAAAAACAAACAAACAAAATCAAATCAAACTAGTAGAAGTTGATTATAGCAAGATGATAATCAACAAATCGTTACCAATCACCTATTAGATGATGATAATCAACAAAATCATTGCACAAACACCTATCGGATGATTAGAATTTTAAATCTCATGAACAAAATCGATCTAGGTTACAAATATTTCAAGTAAAATATGATATATCCACATTTCTGTGTATGCGTTTGATTTGGATGTATGGGTTAAGGAATAAAGGTTTTGATTTCGGGGTTAGACACCCGAAATTTTAGCCAATCGATCGATGATTAACACAATCAAAAAACCCTAAAAACGAGAGGGAAGAGAATGAGAGGCTGGAGGAGAAAAAAAGAGAAAGAAAATGAAAAATGAGAAGATAAGTCGAAGATTGAAGATTATTGAAGAGGATTGAGAGATTTCTGTGAAGATGAAGTTTCACTAGGGTTTGAAAGAAGAGAGGCAGGAGCAGAAAAGTGAAGAGAGAAATGAAAAATGAAAAAAAGATTTTTCGATTTTCTTTAAGGCAATGGGATGAAAAGTTGCAAGCATGTGAATGACATACGTATGGGAGGAAATATCCTCAAGTATTACTATCTTGGGTGGAAACATAATAGCACGCATGTGAATGGCACACGCTTCACATTCTAAAGGTGTTGCTACCACCAAGTGTGACTAAGCGTGCGACTGCATGCCTAAAAAATTGAACAGCTTAACCCTCATATTTAATTTTTAAAAATTAGTAACACGCTTGAGCCCGTTACAAATTTTTTGTAATGGCCATTTGTAACGGGAAATTTGTAACGGCCCATAAGCCGTTACAAATGCCTGTTACGATTCCGGGAATTTGGTGTAGTGAAGTATATTTCATTTTTGTGTAACAAGCTAAGACCATCTAACGGTGGAAAGATATTGGCTTGAATCTAATCAGGTTTTCATCTAAAAGTGAATATTGATTGCTTTGTTCCAAAGCTATCAAACCCTGATTTGAAGACTATATAAGTGAGAACTCTGAAGAATCGGGAAATTTAATCCCCACACCTTCAGGTGATACTAGTTCTTGATTTAGAGTCGATTCTCCTTTAGCCTAGTTTTTCTAAAACCATTATAGGTTAACGAATTAAAGACTTCATTGGGATTCCGGCCGAGACCCAACTATTTTCTCCGTAGGTGTGTTCCGATCTTACTTGTTCTATCGTGTTGGTACTATCTTCTCTAAGATTTGCTCAATATTTATCTCCGATAGGTGTGAATATCAATATTCTGCGGAGCACGTGTCACGGTTCTAGTAGTCGCATGCAAGATAATTGTGTAGCGCTCGCTACACAGAGGAACCTGAGTAGCAGAAGACACCTTCGCAGATCTACTTTATCTTATCCCAAGGATACCTCGACTAGCTAAGATGGAAAAGTAGAACCAAGAGCAGAGAGAGCGGTTGGCATGGGACAAAGGGGTAGATGACATATCCAATCAACATTAAATGCTCAAATCTCTTATCTACACGCTTAACCAAAGCACGTGGAGATAGATGAGGTGGCAGAGTGTGACTGGCGAAGGCTAGCGGTGAACAAAGGTACAATCTGTACTGAGGCTGAGAAGTTCCCGAAGGAACGTGGGTCGGTGAGGTGGTGAGTCTGATCGAGAAAGCGTGCGGTGAGCGAAGGTACCATTTGTACTAAGGTATATCGGGGGACGATGGAGCCAAATGCAACGTAAGATATATCCTGGGAGCATAAGGGGCTAAAATACCAAGCTTCACCAACAAACAAAGGGCATTCAATATCTAGGAGAAGAAGATCTAGTCTTAAGCTTATACCTCTTTAATGTTTAGAACTTAAGTATTAAGTTCAACTTGAGTTCTCTCTATTACTTTGGGAAGCATTTAAGATCTTTGTAACCACCACAACTTAATACAAACAATCACTCATTACCCCGTGGACGTAGACAAAAGTCGAACCACGTAATCTCTCGTGTCTCATGATAACCTAGTAGCATTTACATTATATTTGTGTTCTTCGTTATTATTATGATCATGAATACCTTTTACAGCTTAGCATTACCAGTTCGACAGAGGTAGCAATACTACATAGTATCCGATCCTCTGAGCTGTATACATTACGTAGACTATGGGAAAATTAATAGTCACAGTTTGGCGCTAGAAGGATTTTCTCACCAGCTTGAGTTTTTATGTTTCTTTATTTTTTAACTTACGCATCTTCTTTAACGAAGAAATCTGAGTTCAACAACAATGGTCTCACTTTCTAGTGATTTGTGCATCCGTTATTTTCGTAAGTTCTTTGAGTTCATAGCCTCTAAAGACTTGCAATCTTACAGATCTACAAAGTTTTATGCAAAAACGCATTCACAAAACGTTAAAACTTTTGTTTTATACTAAAAAAACTTTTTCCGACAGAGTATCCTTTGGATCTTAGTACCTCTGAGCACTAACGAATCTCAGTGAGAATTTAAGGAGAAAAGATCTTACAAAGCATTTAATAATCCCTTTTTTCTTGGGAGATCTGACACCCTTTTTAATTGTTTTCAACATTTAAGGTTGTTTTTTCCAAGGGTGTCATCAAGATTTAAATACCCATCTGATCGAGAGCGGGCAAACACGCTAAGACCTCACAAGTCTGTGTTTGTGGCAAACCTGACGTGGATTGCTGTTTATCTCAAACTCACGCACATAGAAATGAGTTCCAAAGTTTTTGATTATGCAAAATGTCTTAGGCTTACCTCCAAGGATAACTCCTTAAATTGATTCTTCCAATCCTGTAGAAAAATTTTGCTATCAAATTCGATAACATTCCATCTGATGTGACATTTGACACTATGTCAGAAGCTAAAATTGAACTCACCAGAACACTAAAAAAATATGCTGAGATTATTGATTTTCAAGGTTCTAAAATAAAGTCTCTTGAAGAAAATCATGCTCAGCTCATTGATGAACTTGAGAAGTCTCTTGATCGAGAAAGGGAACTCTACAGTATCATTGAGTCCTTCTCTAACAATATCGAAAATCTTGTTCAAGAAACTACCATACAACGTGAAAATATTAGTGTTCTTGAAGATATTATTAAAGAAGATTCAATTAGATAAAAACGTCTGATCGAGACTCATTCATCAGATCTGAACAACATTCGTGTTGAAAAAGAAACACTGGTCGCATTTCTTCTTCTAGCTCAGGAACATTGCAAATCCTTGGAAAAGGAAAACTCTGTTTTAATGAGTAATTCTTCTTCTGTGCCAATCACTAATTCTCATGTGGGATTACAGTACATGAAGAACATTACTCCAAAGGAAATTTCTGCTAAGAAATGTGTACATAACTTGCAGTATTCTAATAGGGCTATGAGCTTAAAACAGGTTCCTTCTGATGTCTCTCTTCCACGAACCTGTTCTTTTTGTGGGAAAAAGAATCACTATGTTCAACATTGTTTTGCTAGAAAGAAACAGATTTCTGATCTTCAAAATCTACTTCTTTTTATGGTCGACAGATTAAAATGACTGACGACACCTACAATGGATTTCATTCCATCAAAAAACCAGAACTCTCATAAAAAGGATTTCAATGGTCACTCATCTCGAAATCCCTACAGGAATCGTGTCCCTTTTTATGGTGCAAATTGTTACACCACAAATATACACATTCCCATGTTTATGAGAATAAGACTGGCAGATCTAAGTCTAGGAGGTATAGATCTCACAATTCTGATCCTCTAGAACCAATATCTAGAGGTCCTAGACTTAATCCTCTGAAAAATCCCTCTGATGGATATTCTAAAAGGTTTATATCTAATTCTTCAGGAATAAGAAATAACCGAAGGAAGGGAAGGAATCCGAGGATCAAACACTCATATGGTATTTACAATTCATCTCTCGATATTCATGGTGGGATTACATCTCACTTTGCTACCTATGTCTAGGTAATTTCATCCCTGTTTTTAACTTGAGAGTTGCATGGATGATATTTGCGAGATGCTCAAGTCTACTGTAGTTTACCATATGTCTTGTGTTTGAAATAACTGTTGTAGTTGCAGGAAATCCCACACTACACCCCTCACTATATTTTGTAGATCTAAATCTTATTAATTATCTAAATTTCAAATATAAGTGCTAGAAATTTAAATAGACACATAAGATTTTTACGTGGTTCGATCAATGTGATCTACATCCACGATTCTTCACTATGATTGTTGAGGTTACATAAGAATTACATTTACAATCTCCATTAATGGATAATTTGTAGCTCTAGATCTAATTATTTGGGGAAGAAGATGATAAAGAAAATAAATCTCTCCAAAAATATCTCTCTTAAAAGATGTCCTCCTTTTCTCTCTCTCCTGCTCTCCTCTTTTATATGTGTTTACATAGTGGATGACGGCTCACATACAAACTCATATTCTCTCGAGCTCTTTGATAATTTCGCAGGCTCTTGCTACCTTCTCGCGAGTTATGGAAAATAATGAATCTCGCAATCTCTTCCTCGCGAGTTAAGGAAAATAATGAATCTCGCAAGCTATTCTCGCGAGTTAAGGAAATAATTGAATCTCGCACGCTAAGAAAATATGTTGTGCGATATTTGAATCCTACATATTGCCTTTTTTCCTTGAATATTGCTTGAAGAGCGATCTTTAAGGAAAAATCTATTGTAGTAGTCTTTGATCTTTGTTGATGAAGGAACGAGCGAAAGAATACTGGACTTGAAAAGTACGTACTTCTGCCTCTATTCTTTTGCGAAGTTCAAGCTTTGCTAAGTAAATAAGAAATACCATCCCGAAGTATATGAAGTATGAAGTATCCTTGAAGAAGTATAAGAAGTATGAAGTATGAAGTATCCTTGAGAATTATAAGAAGTACTTAATCTTCTAAATATAAGAAGTATTGCGAATCCATCATGCGAAACTCGCTCCATGTTCTTTTGCCTCATGCAATGCTCTATTCTTTTGCGAAGTTCAAACTTTGAGAAGTGAATAAGAAGTATTAATCCTTGAAGTATAAGAAGTATTGCCTCTGTTTCATGGGTTATTATTCCATTTTTGGTGAAGATTCTTGTTGTTCACGGGTGAATATCTTCTTTGGAAGTGATTCTTGTGAGAAGATAAAGAACATAAAATTTTTCTTGGTTATCCATAATTGCCTCTTCTTTATCTTTGAAGGTAGAATCTTTAAGAAAATGTTGGATGAGGGAGTTGTATCTTCATTCTCATTTTGCCTCCGCTCATGCTTTGTGCTCATGCGATAGTATAATCTCTTCAAGTTGCTTATAATTTTGCGAAATAACCACATTTCGCAAACTAATCACATTTCGAGAAATTATGACTCATTCTGCGAAATTCTGAATAATACCTCGAGAGATTCCAAATAATATCGCCGAGAGATTCCCGAATAACACTCTTGAGAGATTATAAATAGTTCTCCACGAGAGATTCTAGGATAATTTCCGTAAAATTTGTAAAATACTTGTGCGAGTATAATGCTTATGTAATGATTATGTTATGAAATGTATATGCAATGGTTATGCCATGAAATGCTTATGCAATGCTTTCATGATGCGATTATGATGCTTGTATGATGAGAATGCTTATCTACCGCAATGTATAGGTAATGTTTGTGTTACTTAGCTCATTTCGCTGCTCTAAAATTGATGTAGCTTTAAATCACTTCCATTCTTCATTTCTCTGATTTTGTCTTTAGCATATGCATTCCTCTTTGTGTATTTATTGTTTCTCGTAAGTTCTTACTTGTGCTTCATCTTTCTTATTCCCGCACTTCATCCAAATTGTTTATGTTGAATTTTGTCATTGCGATAAGATCGCAGGACGCCTTTACATTTTCATGTAATGACCCCTTGATCTTGCCTTATCATTGTTTTTGTATGGTCTTATTTTGCCTTCCTAGTTAAAGGTCTTATTTTGCCACCCCTCATTGCTACAATATGATGATGCCTAAATATTCTTATAACATAAAGCCCCATGACATTGTTGCCTTATGACAAAATCGCAGGACGCCGTTACACTTTCATGTAATGACCCATTGATCTTGTATTATCATTTCTTAGTATTATTGCCTCTGCAGATGTTTTAGTTATGATAATATGACAGGCCTAAATATCCTTGCGAACATAAAGCCCATGACATTGCTGCCTTGCGATTTAAATCGCAGACGTCCGTACACTTTCGTGAAAAGACCCATTGATCTCTTGCCTTACCCTCGCGTTAGTATTATTGCCTCTGCAGGATCATTGCACAAATATGACAGCCTAAATTTTCTTAAAAATAAAGCCCCATGACATTTCTTGTCTGCTTTGACATCGCTCCTAATGGAGGGTGTCGCCTTTATCATCTCCATGGTTGCCCCTTCAAGGAGGCGTACATCGGCCATACAAGGCTAGCTCCTCCCATCCGGCCTTAACAACAACCAGCTTGTTTTCGCAGCCTCTTATCCCTTATACCTATAGGGTTTATGGTTACAAGGCCGCACCCTAAGTGGAGTTTTCTTCTAAGAGCGAGGCAGATGCGCCAAGACTTGTCAAGAGTGGTAAGGAAGTTCCATGCTCCCCGCACTTTGACTCAACCGTGTACCTCGCCGCCTTGATCATACGCTCGACTCCTTGAAAGAGACCCTGGCCGCTTCAACCAGTATAACCTACATATATAGTTGGGAATCCAAGGTACCTCTTCCTGATAGGCTTTCATGGGCCCCAAATCTCCATGACTCAAAGTTCCGTGAGCGGTGTAACCTTTCCCCGAGCCATGTCAAGAGATACCCCCTTATATGACGCACTTTAGGTCTTACATTTGCCTCTTACGAAATATCATTCGCGAACTAGGTGTACGCCATAAAGGTTCGTCCCATTCACTCACTCAATCATTTTTGTCAATTCATTCAATCATTCATTTTTGATTATCTCTTCTCATTATCTTTGCGAAATTATCGCATGTCTTCATTCTTTTCATTCATCCTTTCATTCATTTCTTCATTTCTCGCCACTTCCTTCACTTATTCTTTCATTTCTGCATTTCTTTCATTCATTCTCATAATAGCATATCATTTAAGGTTTGTCGGCCGTTGTTGTCTCTTGCGAAGTATATGATTTGCTTGCAAAGCTATCATCCTTGAAATATATGAACGTCGTGATAAAATATAAACATCTCACAAAAAAAAAAAAAATTGTGGGAGAAATGAGATTTGAACCCTTGACCTGCTCTCTTTATATTCTCGCACCATACCAACCGTTGTAAACCTCATTTGCTAAATTAACTTGCTATATAATCATCAACTTTCTTCTTTGCGAGATAAGCAATGTCTGTGTTAAATTTTGCATAACAAAAATAAATGCGAGAGCAAGAATTGATCTCGCGACCTTCTCGCTCGTGTTCATGCCTCCCGACCAACCGTGCTAGCCAAGCCTCTGCGAAATGTTTCGCTAAATAATCACTTACTTTCTTCTTCAAATTGCGAAAAAACCCATGCGAAAAATACATGTTCGTTGAGATTTGAACTCGCGACCATGAACTCATTAATTTCGCAGTGACCAATCGTGCTGCCTCTTGTTTGCGAAAGAACGAAACAACCTTGCGAAATTATCCATTTTTTCCTTCTTTGCGAAGCAAAAATTCTTTACGAGGAGGGAAATTCGAACCTCATGACCTTAAGCTCCTCATGTTCGGCCGTGACCAATTGTGCTACTCCTCATGTGCGAAAGGATCGCAGAATGATAATACATGACTTATATTCACCCTTTGATATTCAAGGAAAAAGATGACAAAAATTCTTCGCGAAGGGTAAGACTAACTCGCGACCTTATGTTTATACTCTTCTCGCCTGCTGACCAATTGTGCTAGCTGCTGTTGTGAAAGAAAACACACAATACTATAACTTTATTCACTTCTTCGCTCTCGAAAGTTCAAAAATATGTAAAAGGTGGGATTCGAACTCGCAACCCCAAGCTTATTCTCTTCGCGAATGACCATCTCGGCTACTTGCCGCCATGCGAAGGAAAACACAATGCTATAGCTTTATTCCATTTTTTCCCTCTTGAAAGTTCAAAAATATTTGAAAAAAATATGACTGTGAGTGCAGATTTGATCTTGCGATCTTGCGACATCAAGCTTCTTCGCTCCAACTCAAACCATCTATGCGAGCTTCTTTTTGTGATAAAAATCACATCGTTTTGTTCTTATCCTTTTCTTCGTTCTTCCTTAATTTCCTTCAACAATTTTCCTCTTTTCTTTTTCTCCTGAATATGAAATCTTCCATTAAAAATTAGCTTTCTTCCTTGAATTTCATCACAAAAAGAATCCTATATTTTCTCTTCCTTTTCATGTCTTTGAATTGTTGACGATGTTTTCTCCCTGAAAGTGTGATTCTTTCCATAAAATTTCCATTTTTGAACCTAAATTTTATAGATCTAAATAAAAAGTATGAACAGTAACTACTTTTCATGGAAATTTCTCTTAAAGTTTATAGATCCAATTGAATTCATCACCAACAAAAGAGTCGATTTTTTCTAAACTTTCTTGAACCAACAAGATTAGGTCCCTGTTTCTAGCGCATATGTAGTTGCAGGAAATCCCACACTACACCCCTCACTATATTTTGTAGATCTAAATCTTATTAATTATCTAAATTTCAAATATAAGTGCTAGAAATTTAAATAGACACATTAAGATTTTTACGTGGTTCGATCAATGTGATCTACATCCACGATTCTTCACTATGATTGTTGAGGTTACATAAGAATTACATTTACAATCTCCATTAATGGATAATTTGTAGAGCTCTAGATCTAATTATTTGGGGAAGAAGATGATAAAGAAAATAAATCTCTCTCCAAAAATATCTCTCTCTAAAAGATGTCCTCCTTTTCTCTCTCCTGCTCTCCTCTTTATATAGGTGTTTACATAGTGGATGACAGTCCTCACATACAAATTTCATATTCTCTCGAGCTCTTTGATAATTTCGCAGGCTCTTGCTACCTTCTCGCGAGTTATGGAAAATAATGAATCTCGCAATCTCTTCTCGCGAGTTAAGGAAAATAATGAATCTCGCAAGCTATTCTCGCGAGTTAAGGAAATAATTGAATCTCACACGCTAAGAAAATATGTTGTGCGATATTTGAATCCTACAATTTGTTTTCTTCTGTTGTGAATGTTGAGTCATATCTTGACTCCTATTAACTATTGTATTTCCTTCATATGCTCTGATTCAAAGTAAACCTTTTAATTATTGATATATGAAAGTATGAGATATCTAAAAACATAGTTTAATTCCTTATTATTGGATCTTTTCTGATACATTAACCTTCCATAACTGGTCCACAAACATCCATGTTTTACTTGGGAGTTTTTAGGGTTTCCATAACAAGGGTGTCTTTCTCTTGTTCGTAAACATATATATATATATATACCTAATAAAAACAAAAATGGAGAACTCTTCAAGGCCTCAGGAAGTAGTTAATCTTGAGATGAAAGAAGACATTAAATGATGCTGTTCGTTCAAGAACTTTTCTTGAAAAACATGATTGGAAGAAAGAGTACAACACTTGGATTGGTGAATCTGTCAAGGATTTAATCCACTTTCACAATGACTCAAAGGTCGAATTTGCAAATCTTCAACTGCAAATAAATCATCTTATTGATGAACAAACCAAAATCCTTGAGAATTAAAAGGTCTTGATACAGAATCAGAAGAAGCTCATCGTGGACTGCATCAAAGCTAGGCAGCTTGCTCGTATTGTTGATCAAGTAAATGTTATAACTCATGAACATGGGATCTCCACGGTCAAAATAATCAAGGATATCAGTGATACCTTTTATGATGGAGCTTTTCAAAGGTATGAAGTTATCAAAGAAACTTGGTTTTTATTTTTTCTAGGAAACTTCTTATGAGAATTTATTCTTGTGTTTTAAGAAGGATAACTAGGGTTTGGAATAGCAAATATTGTGATTACACATAGCTATTACCAACGATTTTCATCTTGCAATGTTTTTAGATTTATTTATTTAAATTCAAAGTTATTTGGAAGATGATTTTGCAGTATATAATCTTTATTGGTTTTATATATTGCAAAAATACGGTATGAGATATGTGTGTTTACGTCCGTGAAATATGATTATCTCATATATGGCAAAAGTTAAGTCTATTATGTCTTTATGCAAATATTGATAAAAGATAGAATGAACTTTTGTGTATTCCGCAGTATTAATCTTTCAACGATCCACTTCATATGAAAGTATTGTATGGCTCCTAAGTATTCTTATGTTGAGCATTTCCGATTAAATTAATCATTGGGTCTCTTGTGGTTAATTTAATTGAGTTTTCTGGATACAAATTCATGTTTCAAGTAATTTGTTAATGTCCAAAGAAATCCTTATTTTCTTGTAAAAGTAAGGTTCCTTTGGGAATGACATTTTATGGGGGAGAGTTCTTAATTGAACTTGTGCTTAATTGCCAAATCTTTGTGGGGACTAGGTCATGGAATATTGTAGGAGTTATCTTGTATATTTACAAACTCCTTAATGAATACAATAAGTTTCGACTATGTGAAATCATCGAAACAAAGCTTAACTAAAACTTTCTGCAACTATAGAGAGTTTCATGTATAGTTGTTTACAGAAGTTATCAATGTTGTAAGCATGTGATGCGTGTCGTAGGTGCAATCAAATTAATTCAATATTTCCACTCAATTAAAAATAATATAATGGAAGTCAAGTTCGCTCCCACGAGGAGCAAGAGATCTTAGTTGTAAAGTTGTCACGAAAGGGTGTAAAAACAAAAGAAAATAAACAAAACAATTAAAATCGAAAGTTGAAAGATGAAAGCAATAAGAGAGACAAGATCAAGGAATCCTTCTTCGTTACGAAACAATGAATCAAGTTATGTTCTATTCTACTTGTTATTAGTCACAAATTATCACCAACCGTAGGTAAAGCAGCTAGCCTAGCAAACCCCTAAATCCCTTATATCACCGGACACGGAAGTTCTCGCCTACTGCGATTCTAATCACCAAGCCACCTGGGAATTAGCTCAACCTAGATGTAACTTGGCTCATGCATTAAGTTTTGTGAATTTCTTAGGTTGATATTAGTAGTTAGACTCTTAGCTCAAGGTCCACTTGCTAACGTTGTTTCTACACACAATTGCTCCACGGAATCCCTCCGCAAGGTCTCGTGTTTGCTACTTATGTAAAGAGTCAAGAAACGATTACTTATCTCCTAACTTTCACTAGCTTTAGATCGAATTAACAAATCAATTTAGCGTGCACTCCAAACAATCTATCAATCAATCATGAATGTCTTTAAGATCACTCCTATTAGTAAAAACAAACGATAATTATGTGAAAAAACTTCAAGATAGAATTTGAAAACAAAACTCAAATCATGTTAAGAACTAGGAATTCATCCTCAATCAATAAGAAAATTAGCTACTCATGTTTTTGAAATTCACACAAATAATAATAATTAAAAGAAGAATTTTCAAATTCACACAAGTAATTAAAAAGAAAAATCTTAGAAAAGCAAGCAAAAACACAAGTGTTGTGTGTGTAGAGAGGTGTGTAGAAGTTGTAGAAAACTTCTCTATTTATAGGCTTCAATATTCTCCAAATCTTCTAAGGAGTAGAATCCTTTTCCTTTTGCAATTCAATTTCCAAATCCAAGCTTTTCTCAACTCTTCCACCTTCTCTTTCCAAATTTGAGTCCAATTCTCCATCCAATTCCTAGCCCAAGTCTTCACACCCATGAGAGAAGTCCATAGAAAATTCGGGAAATTTTGGCTCGCTCTAAAACCGGGATTGTGGACGGAATTTAGGAAAAGTCGCTAGGAAAACTATTTCGTGTGACAAAGTCCACTGGCCAACGGCCAATCTGTCTACACGTAGATCGGCCTCAACCTGGGTCAAGGTGAGTCAACCGGCCGATCATTGAGTCAGGTGAGTCGTGGTCGTCATTGAGTCGATCGGGACTAATTGGCTAAGGGGAGTCGAATGGCTCGAGCCATTGACAGCCGAGTTCTCACAGACAATCATTGTGCTTTACCACTTTCAATCCCAACCCAAAAGGCCGTGCATTCCGCACTCAATACCTCCCCCGTAACTCCATCTCATTTGCCATTTCCTCAAGCCATCAAGAAAATGTGTGCACTTGCTCCTGGGGCCAATTCAGTCCATTGCCTCGCATTCCATCAATCCTCAGAACTCCGCCTCCTAGGCCTTTAACCTCACCACCCGCTAATTCATCCCATTAAACTTCAACTCACTCCTCACACCAAGACCACCTCGACTTAACTGACCAACACCAATTATCCTCTTGCACAATACCACACTCAACTTGCACCCGACCTCAGCTCTTGCTCGCAACATAATCCACCGTAAACCGCATTTCATCGCTTCTATTCTCTCTTCCCGCAGCTTTATGGCAACATCCCCGCAATCTCCCATCTTCGAATGCCGCAACATCACCGTATTCAACACTTTGCTCTCTTGCAAAGACTCGTTTCTAACCGATCCCTTTTACCCATGGCAATCCTCCACAATTTCAACTCCATCATAACCCGCAACCCGCAATACCTCGAGCCACCATCTCGTGCGGTTCATATACTAAGACCCATTATCTCCACTCGAGCCAACTCCATTCACCAATCTCATACACTTTTTCTTCCCCGCTCAACCACCACCGCAACCAACGGCTCAACGGTCATGCACCAAGACCAAGACCATTATTAGACTCTCAAGCCATCCCAACTTCATCGCATAGCCGCTTTGGCTTACATAATCGCAAATCCAAAGATTTTTATTCACCACCAACAGAGCTACAACAAACACACCACCGCAACATTGACTCACACATTACCAAGCCTCACATTTAAGTCCAACACTAACCCATCACTTTCAATTTTATTCCACCGAACCGCGGCCACAAGTCAACTCAAATTTTCACCCAACACCCATAGCAATACCCAATTCTTCTCTCCCAACACAGCCTCATTCAAACCTCAAGACCATATGCACCAGTAGTACATCCAAACTTCACCAACACCATCTCTACAACTTCAATGCCACCACCAGGTCCCATGAATATCAACACCACAACAGGAGCCACGACTCAATCGTGTTCAAGCTCAATTCGAGCCCTAAACCCATTTCTCGTCTTCCATTAGCAAGATCCTTTGCCATCTTCATCCGTTAAACCCCAACTCAATGCTTCAATTTCACTCGAGTTCTTCACCATTTCAATCATTTACTCAAACCCATAAACCCATCTCGGAATTTCATCTTCCGAGATATAAAATCATCTCAACTTCTTCACCACGAGCTCTTGCCAATCATCAACAACTCAATGCCTTCTTATACTCGTGCATGAATTCATCTCTCGATCTCTGTTTCCTCCATCTTCAACAAAGAAAAAACCCTTGAATCTCCACCATTTTCTGAGGCTTTATGAATCAATTCCTACAGATCCATCATCTGCCTTGATTTTTCCCGATCTCAATTCGACGGCAGACTCGTTAATCTCTTCTCAATTTCTCTCTGAATTCTAGGCTGTGGTAATGGCTGCCTTCATTTCCTCTCTCAATTCCTAGCAGACAATCCCCATTTAATCTTCATCAAAACACCAGCAGAACCGAATCCTTTCTGCGTTTTCAATTTCACCACCTTCATTTCTCTGTCTCGCCAACAGCAGCCATGACTGGATTTCAGCTGCAAATAATTTGGGGAAGAAATGTTTCTTCTCTGTTAGGGTTGATAATGATTGAGGTGGATTTAAACACCCCAGGGATAGGACCACCCCAGTTTGGGTGTTAATAACACATATA